>PVKC010011426.1:0-24720 GCA_004027635.1 Crocidura indochinensis
CTCACATTTATTGGAGATCATATAAAATATATAGAAATTTAAATATAGTTTATAAGCATTTTAGAACCCTGATTTTGTGATATTATATGAAATACAAAGAATCAATAAAATAAACTTAATTAACAAAGTCACCTTCAGTATTTTAAAATAGGTAAGAAAATAAAATTTCAACATTAATAATTTTAAAAAGGATATTATCTAGATATAGGAACTGAAATTTAACAATTGTATACATACAATTGCACAATAGAAAGAGTTAATGGAAGGACATTTTTATTTATTCAGTTAAATACTAGTACTGTGAAAAGAAAGTCTTAAAAGAAAAAATAAAATGTCAATTTCAAATACATAAATTAAATTATATAATTTATTTTTTCAATGCAGTGTTTATTATTTTTATTCTACTAATACTAATAGAACTATAATTCATTAGAATATTAGGAAAATGGAGATGTCAAAAGATATTTGTATTAGGTCTTTTACTATATATATATCCTTTTTCTGCATTAATGTGATTTATTTTAAAATCAATTAAACATGTTAACTCCTAAATGCAATAGGATAGACACAGAATTACAACTTTTTTTTTTGCAAAATTTTAAATGTATTTAAAACAGGAACTTGCCTATTATTAAAGCTCACAGATAGCACTATTTTGCAATATAGGTGAAAATATTTTGTATGTAAATGATTTATTATTGAAGAATTACTTTGGAATAATGATTCAAAACTATTATCATTTTTAGAATCTGGTGTTCTTCTATAAAATATGAACTAGAACAATATCCAATAGCTTTTTTTTTTTTGTCCCCAAATTCACAATACAGACCCGGCAAAGGTCTGGGTTGAGGTCTATATGGGGTGCATTTACTGTACCTTCTCTTTCTATACAGTCAGTGTAAAGAACATCCAATAGCTTTTAAAGAAACTATGTAGAATTTATGAGAACACCAAAAAATAATAACAATTTGTAAACTACTCATACCATACATTTTAATAAATTGAGTTCTATTATGCAATCCAACCACAAGCTGCTGAAATATTGGTTTCCATTTTTAAATTATAATTTTTACTGTGACCAAAGAGTGAATAACAAATCTTTCATAGTAGTATTTAAGATACATAGTGACAATGAATCAGGACCATTCTTACCACTAGGGTTGTCCTTCTCCCTCCACCCCTTTTCCCATGTGTCCCATATCTACCCTTTGTCCCCTGGAGAGCTAGTAAAACTGGTCCCCTCTGTGTATAGCTTGTTGTAGATAGGGCATCGATTCTGTTGTTGACTTCAGGTTTGATGTTTAAATTGGATCATTTTTTAATTGCACTCAATGTTCATATGGCTGTTTGGTCCTGGTACTGTTCATTTTTATTTTCCCCCACAATTCATTAGGTAGAACAAGATGATTCACATTGTGTTGTTCTGCTGAAAGAGGACAAAGAAAAAAATGAAAATATAGCAGCTACCAAAGAAATAAAAAGCACCCAGGAGCAAAATAATTACCAAATAATAACCACAAGAGTGAAAAAGGAAGGAAAAGAAAGAAAAAAATACAGAGAAAAGAGGAGAAGTAGAAAAGAAAAAGAAGAGAAATAAAGGAGTGTTGATGTGGCAAGATTTTGTGCCCCCCCCTTTTTTTTTTGCATAGACACAGTGAGTATTGGGAAAGTAGGAAAGGGATTTAATTTCCTTGCTCTAAGAGATTCAATGTTTCTCCACCTTTGAAGTATAATGTCATGGTAACAACTATTGGCTCCATACATGCTCCATACATGCTCATTACCACATTCCAGGAAAATTTCCACTCAGTTGTGGATGGTAAAATCAGTCCTGTGTAGCTAGAGATCTTGGTATTTGCACATGGTCTAGGATAGAGTCTTTTTGGTTCTAGAAATTCTGTTTCATCATCATTCTGTATGAGTGGTCTTGATTTTTACTCAGATCCTAGGCTGAAGCCTAGGATCGAGTCTTCCTTATGGTTTTCATTTTTAAGTAAAAAATAATTCAGTAAATGTTATTTTGACTCTCTGTTAAAACGTTATATTTGTATCAGAAATTTTTGCCATTTTTTTCTACAAAAGCAAGAAGTTAAGTATCTAATTTTAAAGAGAATAAACTGAAGGTAGGAAGCTACAGAAATCCTCATGCCTGAGTCTTGTTTACTTGCCCTCAAAACAGCAATGCAATCCTTGTACTCCCGTGTACACATTTCAGTATGTAGAGAAAATATTGGACATAAAATTTATTGTAAATTTGATCAAAATAGATTTGCTAATGGACTCCGTGGAGATAGAAAAAAGAGAGAAGAACACTAATGTTTGAAGTGTGAGAAAATTGAACAATGACTCTCATTTAAAGTTAAGAAATACTGAAAGGAACAACATGAACTTGAATTTTATGAGTTTTCAACATTTCAATCAAGCATGTGTTCTATACTAGAATACAGAGATATTTTCACAGGAGACAGATATTTGAAATATTGAAACATTTATGGAGATAACTGAAGAAATATTGTACCAGTAGGTTTAAATACAGAAGATAGGCAATTTAAAATGAGAATTCATTTTTTTAGGAAATTCAAATTTTAGAGGTGTGTTTAAGAGACAGAAATATATGAGCAAGGAAATATAAGGATACATTGGAATAAATTATTAGAAAATCAAAAATATTTGGTTAAGTATGAAGTCTTTCCAACTTCATTTCAATCGTACAATTATCTAGAATGAGAAAATGAATATGGGTATTCTATAATTATCATCCCCATTTAATAGATCTGAGTCTCATGAAACTGGTTGGCATTTTCATTATACAGTTAACAAATTATAACCATGTGCACAGTATAGAAATATATACTGGGAGTATACTTTTACATTGAAAGTTCTATACTTCCCAAAGGACAAGTTTGATAGTTGTGAAGAGTATTTACGGCACAGTAATCCTATCAATCACACATTCGTATGCATGAAAGAACATAGTTATAGATAATATTATGCCCCAATAGAGTTTACTTTAAAATTATGGCTAAAGAAAATGAAAGTGATTTAATAATTCAGTTATTTTCAATTGCAATGTGGCTATCAGGCAGCTTCCTTGTAATAGACAAATGACTTGTGGAATTTAATAATTTGAAAAGAACATAATAAGGGCAATTTTGCAAGATAGAATCAGAGTATAGAAGTAAAACCTTCAAAGGAATAGTGCCATAGCTGAAAGATAGCAAAAGCAAAGACCTTTTCTTACTATCTCCCCCACTTAAATTTGAGCAAGTTAAGGTGGGACATGGCTAGAACACATAAACGAATTGCATCCAAAAATTAGCAGAAAGAAGCTGTATTCTTGAATGTAAGTTGTAATCAGCCTGTGATAGCAGCACAAAGTGCAAAACAAGGAGATAAGCATTCCAACTTTGTAATGCATATTTGATGTTTTCCATTGTTTGAACTAAAAGTAAAGGGAAGCATAGGATAGCAGAGTTCAATTTACTAATATTTTTAATAAAGGGTACTGTATTCCTGGGATTTAGAAGTACAAAATGTGCACCAGTAGTGTGGGACAAATATGAATTTTCCAATAAATATTTCTCACTAAGTATCATTATCTTTCTTTTTTACTTTATATTCTTCTGACACACTCTACTCATATATTTTATATATTCTAATATACTACACTGTAGCATATAAAGACTGACATTAAAACTGTCACAAAATGAGATACTAATTGCACATGGACAACCTTGGGGAGGTTTTATAACAGTCATTAATATACTAATAAAAGAACAATGAAGATTACATTTTTCTATATCTCTCCATACCTTGAAGTGTGGTATTTTGTGTTTTGCAAAACAGTTTTTTATCTGTTATATATATATATATATATATATATATATATATATATATATATATATATATATATATATATATATATATATATATATATATATATGGTTTTTGGGTCACTCCCGGCAGTGCTCAGGGGTTACTCCTGGCTCCATGCTCAGAAATTGCTCCTGGCAGGCACAGGGGCCATATGGGGCACCGGGATTTGAACCGATGACCTTTTGCATGAAAGGCAAACTCCTTACCTCCATGCTATCTCCCAGACTCTATCTGTTACATTTTTAAACTTTAGAGAATATTAGGAAAACTTAGGAATCCTGTATATGATAAAAGATAATAATTTGCATGGATGTGAATCTGTGTACATCATTAAATAACATCTGACAGAAAAATATTTTCTAATGCTTCATGAACACTTCATCTATAAAAGTCTGAAAAAGATGCTAGCATTGAATAATATATTATGGATACATTTTATATAGTGATTTATTTTATATAAAAGCATTTAGAAATTTTAATATTATTGATTGATTAAGAGAATTGTCACTAAGTCCTAAGTTTGATTAGATTTCTAATAGTAAAAACCGAAGGAAAAGATACATTATAAAATTAAAAAAATATTTAATTCTTTTGTTTTTAATTTAGCACCTATTAGCTTATGTTTATAGATATAATGATTTTATGGTAAAAATAGAATTGTACTTTGATTGGTAAAGTAATTTATCATTAGATGTCATAAATTTTTAATAATGCGCACTACAAATGTTATAATGCAATGCTATATCTTTCTTTGTTTCCTTTTGCTGTTGTTATTTTGTTGTTGTTGCAGTAATCAGTGATATTATTCCTGGCTCTGCATTCAGACATCATTTATGGCAAGACTAATGGGACTATACAGGAAGCTGAGGATCAAAAATAGATTGTAAGGGGCGGAAGCAGTGAAAGGAGCTGCTAGGCATCTGCCTTATGCACACTAGTCTGGAATAAGGTTAGCAGTTAGATTCCCTGGGGTCACATATGGTCCTGCAAGGCAGGAGTAATGTATGAGTGTATGGCCACTCTCAGTGCATAACCCCTGAGAGTCACCCGGTGTGGCCAAAAAACAAAAACAAACAAAAAAATAGATTGTAAGTGGACTAGCTGCAGATCAAAAATAGATTGTAAGTTGTAAGTGATAACTCTAAGAGGTACTTCAGGGACCTTATGTGGTACTGGGGATTACAATGGGATTGACCACATACAAACAAGCGATTTATTCCTAAGATATCTCTCAACTCCATTATTTTCTTTTTCCTTTGTGGGGTTTACAAGCACGTGCACGGATCTCAAGGGCCACTTCCAGTGATGCTTAGCTTATCAGCAGAACATTTAGATTATGAAAAATATGGTGGAAATGCTCAGAAATTATGAGAGTCACATCTATTGCCATTAGTTAGCAGGAATACAACTATTGTTTCTTGCATGCACAGCATCTACCTCTAAGCACTCAATTATCTCCCCAATCCTTACATGTTTGTATAAAAGAATAATATATATATATATATAATGTTTACTGTACTATTGTTGCATAATTTTAAAATGTTATGGATATTTCTCCCATAATCATTTGAACATTTTATGCTTTACAGATGAGATTTGTTGTTTTTATATAGTCTCTAAAATTAAATCAAGTTTATATCACTCATGTTAATTATAATCGAACTAGCATTCGGAGCATAGATATAGTATTTGTTACTCTTTATTATGTTTGGAAAACTTTTAAGTTCCTTATAAAATATACACTGAGCAATGCAGAAGAAATTGCATTTGAGTTTTAATTTCTAGTATGTATAAATTAATAAATAAATGCATTGAGTGGAAAGTATTACTCAAAATTATTATGTTATACTGAAAAGATATTATAGAGGTTAAGGTTCTTGCTATCTATGTGGCTGTTTCAGTTTGGATATTCTTCATAGTATATGGTCTCCTGAGGCAGTGTTGCCTGAGTGCAAAGGTAAGAGAGTTTTGAGCAGTGCTGGATAGAGCCCCAAATCAAAAATATCTCTCTCTTTTCTCTATCTCTCTTTCATTTGCTTTCTTTCTCTCACATTCCCAAAATTGTTCTATTAACTTAATCCTAGAAGCAATAATAGTTTGCATAGCTTTAGCAATATTCAATATGAGCAAAACTACTTTATATTAAATGGGTGATGTAGGTATAATTGGAGCCACACCTTGGGATGCATATAACTTACTCCTAACTCTGCTTAGAAATCCGTGGCAATGCTCAGTAAATTGTACGTGGTTCTGGGGATTGAACCAAGATCTCCACTTATATAGCATTGATACTCAATTACATATTTATTTTTTGAATTGAATTGTTTCCCTGATCACTCCAAACTTGATTATTTGGAAAATTCATAAATTGGATAGAAAGCCTTTATGTAGGGAATAGTGTCTAATGATTTCATTATGGTGAGTCACACAAGGATATGTTTGTAGTTTATAGCTTAAATTAATTTTATACATGTTCTTCCTGACGCTGGGCTTTTGACCTTTTTTTTTTAAAAAAAGAATTTAGCATTGTAAAACTTTGTATAATAAATTTTTTACATATTTGAAATGCAAATCTTCACTAGACATCTTGCTTGATCTATAATCCAAGAATAACACTGTTAAAGACATAAAAACGTTGGAACTATTGAAGAAAATAATCCTATCATCCAGTTTGTGTGGGAAAATATGTCTACTTCTCTAGGTTCATTAGCAAATCCAGAAGACCTACAATTACCAACCTTTGCTTAAACATTCTCTAGTCATTTTTTTTCTAGCTGGCACCAATATTCTAAATTGTTGTCCTTTGTATCTGAAAAAAAAATGTATTCTCAAATAGAAGTTTCTTCTCTCTGTATTTAATAATTTTAAATTTTGCTTATCTGAATCTTTGTTCAAATTATCAGATATATTTTTTTGTTTTTAATTTAACACTCATAACCCAGTTCTTGACTGTGATCTTTAAAAAGCAGGAAATTGGAAGTTAAAGCAAACTCCTCAGTGATGTGCATTCATGCGGCATAACTCTAATGTGTACTACCTACCATGAGTTCAATCCATGACACAGTTAAAAACAAATAAGTCAGGAGTGGATAGAGTAGGAACTTATAAATAGAAAATCAAGTCATTTATATAGGGAACAAAAAAATGAATGCAGAAGTTTTATAAGGCACCAGGAGCCAAGAAATATGAAAATTGCCACCAGATAATAAAATGGGAGAGAGCAATAGATTTCCCATTACAGTCCTCAGAAGAATACTACTGTCATCTTCATGTTGGCCATCGAGCTTCCCATTAGAATATAGTTTTGAGCGGGAGATATAGCACAGTTGATAGAGCATTTGCTTTGCCTTGCACATGGACTACCTGGTACTGACTTAGGATAAACACGGATTAGATCATTGGCATTCTATATGCCCTCCCCCACCCCCACCCCCAGCCTGCTAGGAAAGATTTCATATGCAGATCCAGGAGTACTGTCGTGTATGGTCCCAAAACTACCCCCAAAATACAGTTTTCTTCATTATTATATTTATAGGACTTGAATAGGGCAGCTCTAGGAAATGGATACACTATAAGATGTAAAGATCAGACATTCATAATTAAGTAAATGGATCTCGTAGACTCTGATGCTAGGTTTGCAGAAAAAGATGAATGACCAAAAGTTTTCCCTTTGAGCATCAATCATCTTCAACACAATCACCTAACATTTGAAAAACCTTGACTTCTCAAAAGGCTAAAGAAATTACTTTTATTTTACTTCTCAAGCTACAGATGTGTTTCCTAAGGTTGATAGAGTCATGGCACAAAGCAGTTTATCAACTATTTTATTGATTTTTCCACGGTGATGCTAAAGTTTTACCTTTTTTCCTAGGTCACTTTAAGCTTTACCCAAGGTGCAGAAGCTAGAAAGTGTCTATATTTCTTCTCCAAAGTAGATTACTTCTTTGATATATCACACCATATCAACCTAGACGTTTATATCTGTTTTTATCTCAATCACTTTACCCAAGTGTGGAATCTCAAAATTCACAAGTAGAAACATTCTATTTTCCTTTTATACACAATATCAGCAAAGTGACCTAAATAAAAGTTCTATTATAAACCAGTTTATTTTCTCCAGAAAGTGCTTATTAACTTTAATTCAAATTAAAGTTCATGCTTAGAAAAGCTCTATTGATGATACTGTAATACTTCTTGCAACACTAAATACTGTAACATATAAAAAGAAAAAAATTATAACACCACGCAAGTAATTTTATGGTGGCATTTTTTATCTAGACCTCAAAAGGAACTAAAGGGAAATGACCAGTATTCATTTAGTGTTTGGGTAAAGTCCAGGTTGACCAAGCTTAAAACAAGAGCAAGATTTGTGCTGAAGTTATAAAAAGGTGCACTAATCAATTATGAAACAACAGTAACGAAAACAAAATGAAAGTAGACTTGAATTACCTGATAAGAATAATCAGATGGGGAAAAATGATCAAGGCTGGAAAGAAGTAGAAAGCTGCTTATTTGTGCCTTTTTCTTTTTCTATTAACTCTAGAGAAAGATTGTTTTACTTAAAGGTGAGTTGCATTTTTCAAATGTTTGAGAGATTGTTTTTTCATGATTAGATCATATCTGTTTTTCTATTCAATGGTTAGATGAAATAAGAGCTTTTATTAAATGCATGAAATTATCTATCCATTTTATAAAAATATTTATATTAGATGTGAGTGCACTGGGCTCAGTATAGGGGAATGAGTTTCAAAAATCTGTTCAATATCAAAATAATTTAAAATATATTGCTTTTTATGGGGCAGAGCGATAGCGCAACGGTATGGTGTATGCCTTGCACATGGCTGATGTCGTATGGACCTCAGTTCTAATCTCCTGTGTCCCCTATGGTTCCCCAAGATAGAGCGATTTCTGAATACATAGTCAGGAGTAACTCCTGAGGGTCACCGGAGTGTCTAAAACAAAACAAAACAACAACAACAAAAGACAAAAACTAAAACAAAACAAAATAGAAAGCTTTTTTAATTTAGGAGGTTAAAACTGAGTGGATAAACTTTGAGAAGCACAAATCAAATGTATCTTTTAAGAGTAAAAACATATAATTAAATTAGAAAATTAAAGAAGATTCATCATAAAGCAACTCCTTTTATTATTATTTCAAATTGAAAGCTACAAAACTATATGTATTACAAAACTACATTTTTATCTTACCATAGAATACAGATAAAAGTAAGCAAAGTATAAACATGTTAAGCAAACTCTTATTTTTTTTTGTTTGAATCATTTTCCTTTAAAGTTTGATACTGAATTACTAATATAGCAATTTTAAATAACAAAAGTATTGGAGGCCAAATAGATATCATAGAGTGCAGGATGTTGCCCATTAATATAATCTACCTTGATTCAATCCACAGCACCCAAAGTAGTACGCTAAGCCTCACTAGAATTTATTCCTGAGAACACAGCTGAAACAAGACATGATTATTGTCCTATGACACCAAGCTAAACAAAAACCACACCAATGAAAATACTGTAGTCTGTACATTTCACTAATTTATAGCCAACTCACTCTGAAGATTTAGAAGAGACCAATTATTTTGGGTTCTAGTTCTTTTCACATTACAAAATACAGCATCACATCACATAAGGCCACATATCATCACAACACACCAGAACATTTGTCATTAGTTTAGACATATCTGTATCACTGAAGATAGTTTTCCTATTTGAAGATCAGGTGACCACTAACCCACATTCTCCATCAGTTTTTATTACTTCTTTATCACAAAAAGGATTATTTTAACCTATTTGAGGAATGGTAGAAACAAATACACTTCAGAATCTTTAGTCTCTTCGATATAGAAAAATTTAGCTTAATAACTATTTGGGAAATGAAGAAAATTGTTCCTATTTCTTCTATATTGATCCTCATTGCTTCATTGACTTCCTATTAATGCCATTTTGTGACTTAAGAAGATTTATCACAAACCTATAATTGTATTAAATCAGTTTTCATCCACAGTGCTATTTGTATAAACATTTTAACTTTTGTCAATTCTTGAATTGACAAATATTACTATTGTTATTAAATGTTGTAATTGTATTTTATAATTAGAGTGTTACAATTATATTATGTTTTTATAATCTCTTGTTATAATAATGTTTTGTTTACAAAAAGTGTTCCTATTGTTTTGTCCCCAAATGAAACATAAATAAAATGCTAGGTTCTCTAATCTAAAGATTAAAATAAAGTAGTATCACTGGCCTCTGCCCCTATGCCTTTACTCCTGCCCCACTATTGCTAAATAGACCATCACTTCCTCTTATTCTCAAAGAAGCCCTAGATTTGAGGGGTCACTATCTAATACATTTTTAGATTTGAGATAAACTTTTTGTTTTTTTTTGTTTTGTTTTTGCCTTCATATGGTGATAGTTACTCCTGGTTCTGGTCTCTGAAATCTATTCTGGCTCTGTGGACCATATGGAATGCTTGAGGAACTAATCCAGACCAGTTCAGGGTCAGCCACATGCAAGGCAAACATGCCTGAGATAAAACTGTTTAAGTCAGGATGTATAATACTGTGCCAAACATCACCAACTGGGAAATGTTCAATGAAGATCTGTGTCTGAAAGCCAGAGTTTAGTGTCCTTCATCTTCAAAATGTAGACAATATCATTTTCTTGCAAAGCTCGGAAACATTAAAACTTGAACAACTAGATATTAAAATATGAGAAAATTACATTAATAAGAAGACAATGGGGATATGGGGAAATATAGAGAAAATAAAAATAATTTTCTTTATTGTGGTCTGTCTTAAAACTCCAAATTCTTCCCTGTGATTTGATTTTGAGGTAGAAATATATGAGAACTGGCCATTTATATTTTGCTCTCTTTTTTCCTTAATTATTCTAGGTCAGAGAGGGTGATTAATTTTCTCATTTTTATCTTTAAATCACCTCGTACTATCATATATGTTCCAAAGTTGTAGAAGGACTATTGAAATTAATAATATTATATATAATGTATTGAAAAACTGCACCATTTGGGGCCGGGCGGTGGTGCTGGAGGTAAGGTGCCTGCCTTGCCTGTTCTAGCCTAGGACAGACTGGGGTTCGATCCCCCAGTTTCCCATATGATCCCCCAAGCCAGGAGCGACTTCTGAGTGCATAGCCAGGAGTAACCCCTGAGCATCACCAGGTGTGACCCAAAAACCAAAAAAAACAAAAAGAAAAAAAGAAAAACTGCACCACAAAATATTCTTTGATGTTTCTTCCTGTGTCTCTTATTTGGGCACCAAGGAAAAATTTCAATTGAGCATGCAGATTATACAAAGCTTTTGTTTGCTTTTTTGTTTGTTTGGAGGGTCATACCGGCATTGCTCAGGGATTCCTCCTGGCTCTATACTCAGAAATCACTTCTGGCAGGCTCCAGGGACCATAAGGGATGCCGGGACTCGAACCACCATCCTTCTGCATGCAAGGCAAATGCCTTACCTCCATGCTATCTCTCCAGCCCTATATAAAGCTTTTATTCAATATATTGATCTAAATTTAAATTCATTTCAAACAAAAATGTTACAGTCAGGCACTAAATTTTATATCTCTTTTTTGTGTGTGGGGGGGAGAGTCACACCCGGCAGCGCTCAGGGGCTACTTCTGGCTCTATGCTCAGAAATAATTCCTGGCAGGCTCGGGGGACCATATGAGATTCCTTACCTCCCTGCTATCTATTCGGCCCCTAAATTTTATATTTCAAGATGTCAATATGGTGATTAGACTATGGCAGAATTTAAATATTCTTAGGGATATATTTTAATAATAAATATAAGTGGAATTTCACAATGACTGGCATTATATTTACAAAAACAAATATTTCTCTGTTTTTGTTTTGTTGGGCCACACCTGGAAATGCTCAGGTATTACTCTTGGCTCTTGCTCTTTACTCAGGAATTACCCTTGGCAGTGCTATGAGTATCATATGGGATACAGGGAATAAGCCAGAGTCAGCCACATTCAAGGCAAGCACCTTACACACTGTACTATCTCCCTAGATCTGATAAATGTTTTCTCTATGATGTGTCATTAAATTATATTCTAACATATTAAAGCTTATAGCACATCCATAGACATTTATATGAAGATAATAGAAGGCTTCATATTTGTTCTTAGAAGAGAAAAACGTCCATATCATTGTGGGAAAATAAAAGAGGAAGATAATTAAAGATAGACTTAACGACCCTAAATTTTTCTCTCATCTTCCATCAATAAACCAAGAGGGAATATATTTTCCACATATAAAATACAAGGAATCCAGAAACACCTGAGTTATTTATAACACTTAAATGTCACTGAGTCAGTGGTCGTATATCTAAGTCCATAGAAAATGTGTGTGTTTAATAAAAAACGCTAACAAAATTTTAAAAGGGTAAAAAATATGGAAGCAAGGATTTAATAAAAAAAAAATCAGGGGCCTGGGAGATAGCATGGAGGTAAGGCGTTTGCCTTTCATGCAAAAGGTCATTGGTTCGAATCCCGGTGCCACATATGGTCCCCCGTGCCTGCCAGGAGCGATTTCTGAGCATGGAGCCAGGAGTAACCCCTGAGCACTACCGGGTGTGACCCAAAAACCACAAAAAAATTGATTATGGGATGCCAGAGACAAGAATAATTAGTATTAAAATATCCAGTGACCAACCTGTTTGAGATCTAAAAACTAATCACTGACAAAAGGCACCTGAAATGTAAGGCACATTCATGAGCTATATTCAAACATTTGTTTTATTCAAAACTAGTGTTGCAACTTGGTAAATAACTTGATATCATCTAGTAAATTTACATGTACAAATTTTGACTGAGAAAAAGATTTTTTTCCTATTGACTCTAGAAACCATTATGCTCATGGACTTCTGTAAATATAAAATCAGAATGACCCTAGCAGCACTGTTCATAATTATAATATATTGGAAACTGTCCAAGTGTCCGTCAATAGAGAAATGGACTACAGCTTGAGACATCAGATTAAATGTTCTCAAATGTATAACTGAAAATAACAGCCTTAAGTAAAATATCATTTCAGTCATATGGTTAAATTTCAGTAAACATATCTCAATATATTACTATGTATATTTTTTATTTTCTATAGCCTCAAAAGATTTAATAAATCACAAGGTGATTATTATTTCTTCTGGATAGATGAAGGTATTGGTTATTATATGAAAATATTTAAATAATTTTTAAAAATCTGTGAATATCTTGCTTTTTATTATAATTTTACTGTGTATTTTTTTAAATTTTTAGTATTCTGCTTTTATTTTTCTATTCTAATTCTAATTTATAATTTACTATATTTTTAATTTACTAAACTCTTTTATTATTTTCTTCATTAATATCTTTTTTTAAACACCTTGACTAAAATATGATTGTAGTTGGGTTTCAATCATGTAAAGAACATCCCTTTCACCACAGCAACATTCCCATCACAAATGTCCCAAATCTCTCTCCTCCCCACTCCACCCCCATCTGTACTTGAGACAGGCTTTCTACTTCCTCATTCATTCACTTGTTATGATAGTTCTCAATGTAGTTATTTCTCTAGCTGCACTTATTACTCTATGGCAAGCTTCATGTTGTGAGCTGGACATTTCAGCCCTCCTCTCTTTTGTCTTTGAGAATTATTGCAAAAATGTCTTTTATTTTTCTTAAACCCCAGAGATGATTAAGACTATTCTGCATCTATCTCTTTCCCTCTGACTTATTTCACTCAGCATAATAGATTTCATGTACATCATGTATTGGAAAATTTCATGACTTCATCTCTCCTGGTGGCTGCATAATTTTCCATTGTGTATATGTACCACGTGTCTATAGCCATTCATCTGTTGAAGGACATCTTGGTTGTTTCCAGAGTCTGGCTATTGTAAATAGAACTGCAATGAATATAGGTGTGAGGAAGGGAATTTTGTATTATATTTTTGTGTTCCTAGGTTATATCCCTAGGAGTGGTATAGCTGTATCATATGGGAGTTTACTTTACAGTTTTTTGAGGAAACTCCATATTGTTTTCCATAAAGGCTGGACTAGATGACATTCCCACCAGCAGTGAATGAGAGTTTCTTTCTTTCCACATCTCTGCCAGCACTGCTTGTTCTTATTCTTTGTGATGTGTGCCAATCTCTGTGGTGTGAGATGATATATCATAGTTGTTTCGATTTGCATCTCCCTGATCATTAGTGATGTGGAAAATATTTTCATGTGCCATTTGGCCATTTGTATTTCTTCTTGTCAAAGTGTCAGTTCATTTCTTCTCCCCATTTTTGATGGGATTAGATTTTTTTCTTGTAAAGTTACATCAGTGTCTTGTATATTTTGGATACTAGCCCCTTATCTGATGGGTATTGGGTGAAGAGTTTCTCCCACTCAGTAGATAGCTCTTGTATCCTGGACACTAATTCCTTTGAGGTGCAGAATTCCTGTAAAGGTATCCATGACATTCTTCAAAGAAGTGAACCAAACACTTTTGAAATTCATTTGTAACAATAAATACCCTCTAGCTAGAGCAATCCCAAGCAATCCTTGGGAAAAGGAGTATGGATGCATTATTTTCCACAACTTTCAACTCTATTAAAAATTAATAGTTATCAAAACAGCATGGTACTAGAATAAAGACAAACCCTCAGATCAGTAGAATAGGCTTGAGTACTCAAAGAATGTTTCCCAGATATACAATTACCTACTTTTTGATAATAGAGCAAGAAATACTAAATGGAACAAGGAAAGCCTCTTCAACAAGTGACATTGGCACAACTGATTAGTCAGTTGCAAACAAATGAACTCAGACCCTCAGCTAATACCATGTATGAAGGTAAAATCCAAAGGGATTAAAGACTTTGATATCCGACCTGAAACCATAAGGTATATAGAACAACACGTAGGTAAAACACTCCATAACATTGAGAACAAAGGCATCTTCAAGAAGGACTCAGTACTCTCCAGACAAATAGAAGTAAAATAAACTGATGGGACTATATTAAGCTGAGAAATTTACTAAATTCTTAATTTACTGCTCTAATTCTTCTAGTCTAGTAGCATCTAAAAATTCTACTAAATTTTACTTTTCTATTTTTACTATAGCCATTTTACTATTATCACTATTGATTCTTTTACTGTTATGATTTCACTGCATATCTACGCCACATACAACAGATGAGCTAGCATTTTCCGTGTAAAAATATTAAAAGTAACAATGCAGTGCAAGTAACATGTGTACAACAAAGCAAGAAACATAGCAGCCTATTAAATGGGCACTGTTGAAATTGGGGTAAATCAGCGTGGATAGATAATTCTCCTCACCATGGCATTGCTCTAGATGACTTAAAAGAGAGGTAATAATTGTCAATTTGAAGGATTGCCTTAATAACTCAATAAAATAATAAAACAAATGCCAGCAGAAATCTTGACACATCCTGCTCAAAGAGAGAATCAGCATGAAGACATTTAAGTCTGCTTTACTGACAGTTGTTTCAAGGGTAGAGGATTGTGTTCACGGAGGTAACTACATTGTGGGAGAAATTGTCAAATTGTGAGTGAAAAATGCAAAGGAATAACAGCTTCCAATAAATAACCTTGTAAAAAAGCCGAGTTTTATCCTACTCAGGAGTGCATATCCATGGGCAGAGGGGAGGTGTGCTAGAAGTTTCTGGCTTCTTGCTGAGACTCGTTCACCCTTAGATGATCTGTCATTGTATGCAGAATTCAGTGGCAGATTTATCCCCTGGATTCAGGTTGCACAGTAATGGTTCTGGTGAAAGCATTTCAGTGGAGTCATAAAGAAGGAACTCATAAATGACGGAGTCTATTATTGGGTGACAAGCTCCAGCACGCTGACTTTGTTTGTGACTTTGTATAGACTCTGCAAAATGCTTCCATTGTTATGAGCTTCTTGAAGGAAAATAAATGCAATGACAACACACTGGTCAGCACATTTAACTATGTTATTGAAAAAAAATAACAATGCATCATATCAAAGGAGAAATTATTTGTAATAATTGACAGGACTATCAGCAATTATAGATAATGAAGTAACTCCTAAGAGTGGTGAAACTGTGAGTGTTCTTTTATTGTTTTCTTAATGTAATAGGAATATTATTATTTTTATATTCTTAGTAAAGTCACAGACTTTTTTTCTTTGCTTTCATTTATATGATAATCATAGTTCTGTAGTTTTGTGTGATTAAATGATTGACTAAAATAAAATATATGCTAGCAGCATATCCCTGGACTAATTCTCCTAGGATTGGCTTTTAATAGGAAGAAGGGTGTAGACAGAGCCTTGTTGTAGGTTAGCCCTAAAAATGTATTAATTTACACGTTCGTAAATGCAATGAAATATTAAAGTTTAGCATAATTCTATAAACGTGGCTCATCACACCCAGAGTTTTAGTGTCATATGAGACATAAAACATGACCCACTTGATAGTTCTCCCATCCCATGCATTTTTCTTTTATTAACCACTGCATTTTTCACAAAGATTTGAACTATTTTTATTTTTATGCGGTTTGTTTTATTTGACTATTAATGACTCTGCACATGAGTGGAACCATTGGGCAATTGTATTTCACTTCCTTATTCATTTCATTTAAGCATAAACACCTCAAATATTTTACATTTTTTTCTCCAAAGCTCTATGTCAGCATTATTTTAATGCATGGTTGTGTTCTATGAAGGATATGTACCACTTTCTTTAGTCAATCATTGATAGAAATTATGATTGTTCCATTACTGGCTGTTGTGAATAACACACTAGAACCACATGTTTGTAAATAACATTTCAAGTTAGCATTTTCATGTTCTTCAGATAAGCACTTGAGCTCTATTTATAAATTATATGCTATTTCTATTTTCAAATAGATTTTGTCTAGTCCTTTTGTTGGCTTTTCTTTATCCCCTGTATGAGGGATATTATCTGGCATTTGTCATTTTCCTTGTGACTTATTTCTCTTAATATCAGCTCTACCAGTTCTATTTATAAATGATTATAACTTGAATGCTCTTTAAAGGACATTTTAGCTTTCTTGTAGCTGAATAGATATATTGTGTATATATGTTAATTTCCTTATACAATCATTTCATTAGTCTTAAATTGTTATCATAGGATCTTTGTAAAAAGTATTGAAGTGAAAATTGGAAAGCATATGTACTTTTATAACGTTATTTTTTAAATTCTCATGTTATTAAACAATGTATTAAGCTCAATTGTGTCTTTATATGTGATCAATGAACTGAACTAAAGAAATTAAACAAATTTGTTTCAAGAAAACTTTTAAGCAATTATAAGAAAATTAAATATTTGTACAACAAACTGTGGCATGATAAAATAAATAGAATAAATAAGGGGATGGCATAATATTCTATGTTTGTTGGCTGGATGAATTAGCATTGTTAAAATGACCATCTTACATACATCATTCTAAAGATTCAATGAAATCCTTATAAAAATGACACTGACATGTTTTAAGTAAATAAAATAAAATCATATCATCAAACCCTATTGAGAATGGGAAGAACAGATAAACACATTTTCTCAAAGAAGTACAGATAGATAAAAGGTCATGAGAAAATGCTCCGTGTTATTAATTATCAGGAGATATAAAAGGTCATGAGAAAATGCTCCATGTTATTAATTATCAGGAGATATAAAATCAAAACAATGAGATATTATCACACCACAGAAACTTGTACATATCTAAAGAACAAGACCAACCAGTTCTGGCATGGATGAGGGGAGAAAGAAATTTATTTCAATGCTGGTGTTAATGCAGAATTATCCAGCCTTTTTGGAAAACAATGTCAATATTGCTCAAACACTATAAATTGAGCTTCCAGTTGACTCCATAATATCATTCCTAGTAATATACCTTAGTATCCTAAAAACGCAATGCAGAAAAGCCCTTTGTTTTCCTATCTTCATTGTACCGATACTCATAGTCAGAACATGGAAACACCCTGAGTGCCCAAGAAAAGATTATTGGATAAAGAAACTGTGGTATATTGTAGTATATGAAAATATTTCTATAAGATTATTCTTGGAATTGTTGTATATAAAAATATTTCCTCAGGATTGTTCTGTGACTATTGCCTCACCAAGACCTTCCAGGTGGGGACGTTGTGGAGCTGGCAATAAATAGTTTAATGGACAGGGAAAAGGGGAAACACGGCAGGTAAAGGTAAAACTCATGGAATGCTAAGGATAGCATGCTTAAATGGTTAAGACTGACCACATACGTGGTGAATACGGTATGAAAAAAACTGATACTTCCTGAAGCCTGTTTGAGTGAGTCTGATTCCCACCTCAACCACCTTAAGATGATGACCTATTGGTTAATGGGGGTGGAGCCATGTGGCCAGGGCCTAAGGACAAAGGCCTCCATTTCCATCCAAGTCCATCCTAAGGGCTTAATGCAACAGTATACCTACAAAAAAAGAATGCCAAGCTGTAGTTAGGAAAAAATTAATTCATGAAATTTCTTTTTTCCTTCCTTTTTTACTTTTTTTATTTCGGGGCCATACCCCGTGACACTCAGGGGTTACTCCTGGCTATGCACTCAGAAATTGCTCCTGTCTTGGGGACCATATGGGACACTGAGGGATCAAACCGTGGTACATCCTAGGTCAGTGTGTGCAAGGCAAATGCCCAACTGCTTGAGCCACTGCTCTGATCCCATGACATTTTCTTATATATGGATGGATATGGAGACTATTAAATGAGACAATTAAGTGAGATAGAGACAGAGAAATACAAACAGAATGAATGCACTTACTTTTGGAGTATAAAAGAAATAATATGATAATAATATCTAGAGACCATAGACTACCAGTTCATAGTAGGAAATTTTTCACAAGTAATAGAGGAGTGAAATTAGGGCAGAGAAGGAATCATTATGACAATGTTAGTTGGAACTGATAACTCTGGAAAAGAAGAGTGTGCTGAAAGGGGATAAAGTGATATGCATGATACCCCTTAGGTAACAATATTGCAAACCACAGTGTATCAAAGGAAAAATGGGGAGAGAGTGAATCAGAGAGAGAGAGAGAGAGGGAGAGAGGGAGAAGGTCTGCCACAGGGACACAAGAGAGAGGGCAAGAGTGAGGGCAGGTGGTGAGGGGAGGAGGAAAACTATGGCATGGGTGGTGGGAAATGTGCATTGATAAAGATGTTTTATGACTAAAATCAATCATGAACAACTTGCATATTTGTAAAAACCAAATCATATTATTAACTACTTTGCAACCTATGGTATTTAAAAAAACTAAACTTAAAAATATTCTAAATATTTACAGCAAATTAAAGTGATTCTATATCACAAAATAAACATAGACTAAATCTAAAAGATCCCAAACATATTGTAAGAAAATATGTGTACATACAATCAGAAAGGTTTAATATCTAATATAAATAACTCAGAGATAAGCAAGAGCAACAACAAATCCATCCCCAAATAAAAGAAAGCCCAATGCCTATAAAATGGGTAGAGGAAATGAGCAAACACTTCTCTGAAGTAGATTGATGAATGGCAAATAACCATATGAGAAAGTGCTTGTTATAACTTACCATTCAAGAAATTTGAATCAAAATGACAATGAAATATTGTCTCATACCACTGAGAATACTACATATCAAAAGCCTTCAAACAATCTGTCTTGGAGGGAGATGTGAATAAAAATGTGTTTTTATCCATTTCTTTTGGGCACATTTTCCTGTTTGAAATCATAAGAGGTTTCTCAGAAAAGTAAGAATATCTGATGACCCAGAATTTTTACTTTTTGGTATCTAATCCCAGGTCACAAAACACAGAGACCCATTACTATGCATTGCAGTTCAAAGCACTATATTTGGTTTATAAAATTAACCTAGGTGTTTAACAGATAAGTGGGTAATGAAGTGGTGTTGCATAATATGTATATACAATGTAAATATATAATACAATATACACTATTTCTGTATATATACATATATAATGTAATACAACTTGCAAAGATTATGATGAAGACATGAAATTTTCTACAACTTGGATGAAACTGAAGGATATGCTGAGCTAAGTCAAGGTAAGAAAAACAATTACTGAGGAACACAGTGATATACGGAATAAAGGGACAAGAAGTCGAGAAATATCAATGAGGGTGGGGATTTCCCAGGGATTACTCTAGAGCTTAGACTACTGCAAAGGAAAGACTCTTTAAGAGGGGAAATGTGAAGAGGTGTCTAGTTGTAGGGATAAGGTCCTCAGATACACAAGCAGTCAGATATGTTATTTATCTCTATAACTGATGTATAGAACAAAACTGAAAGCATGAGATCTAAATCTAAACCACAATAACTAAACTAAAAGAAATGTGTCTGTCATAGAAAAAGACTGAGTGATGGAAGGAAATTAGGCACACCGATGGAGGAAAATTGATACTGGTATTCCATTAAATTCCACTGTTTCTTTAGTTACTCATCTGTTGTCAGGTATCTATGATTTTTTGAGGTTTGGGATACGTGCACCCCTGAAACTCAATTATTCACAGCTTTGTAAATCAGCAATCCTCAATATTTAAAAAAAATAGATAGAAAAACTGAAGTGTTACTGTCTAAAAGGCACAAATGATCACAATACAGTGTGCAGAAATTGATTGAATAATTATTAAATACTTGATTATTTTACTTTTATTTTCTCTGATATTATTATGCTTTTCCCAATATTCACATGAGATTAAAGTCTAAATATATATATATATATGACTATGTAATTTTACATCTTATATCTTATTTAATTTGGTCTAAGTTATTCTAAATATCCATGTGATATTAAGTAGTGGTCCAGTTTATTTTATTTACATTTATATTTCTTTATTCTATTTTCTTTATTTCTTTATTTTATCTTATGTCTATGAAAACACATGCTTAATGTGTTTTTCTAAACTGTTTCATATTTTTGATTTATTTGTACTTTTATAACTTGCTGACTTTATTAATAATACTTTGTTACATAGTTTGAAATTATGGAGTATTATGACCCAGATTTTAGTCTTTTCTTCATCAACTTGCTTTCTTTTTTATTTTAAATGCGGGGGCACACCCAGCGGAGCTCAGGGGTTTCTCCTGATTCTATACTCAGAAATTTCTCCTGGCAGGCTCTGGGATTATATGGGATGCTAGGGATAGAACCCGGGTCCACCCAGGATTGGTAGAGAACACGGCAAACACCTTACCACTGTGCTATCACAACTGCCCCCATTTTTTAATTTTCCATATGTTAATTTTTATTTTTTACTTTTATTTATTTTTTAAATAATAATTTACTTAAGCATCATGTTTACAAACATGTTCACAATTGGGTTTCAGCTATAAAATGTACAGCCCCTTTCACCAGTGCAACTTTCTTGCCACAATATTCCCCATTTTCCTCCTTCCTATTTCTGCTTGTCTTTGAGATAGGCATTGTATTTCTTTTAATCATTGTCATGGTTGTTGTTCGTGTAGTTATTTCTCTAACTGCACTTATTATTCTTTGTGGTAAGCTTCATATCATGGGCTGGTCTTTCTCATTGTGTCTGGGTATTATTACTATACTGTCTTTTAATTTCTTAAATCCTACAGATAAGTGAGACTATTCTGTACCACTCCCTTTGATTTATTTCACTCACTCATAATAATCTCCAAATCCACCCATGTTTAATCAAATTTGTGACTTCATTATTTTTCTGAAAGCTGCATAGTATTCCATTATAAAGACGTACCCACTCTTTCTTTAGTTACTCATCTGTTGTCAGGAATCTGGGTTGTTTCCAGACTTTGGCTATTGTAAATAGTGTTGTTATGAAAATTGCATTATTGCGCTTTGTATTTGTGGTCCTAGTATATCTCTAGGAGTCATATTTTTAGAACATATGGGAAATCATTGTCCAACATTTTAAGGAATATCCAGATTGTTTTCCAGAAAGGCTGATCAAGATGGCATTCTCACCAGCAGTGAATGAAATACTTTCTAGCCACATCCATGTTAGTACTGACTGTTCTTGTTCTTTGTGATGAGTGCCAGTCTCTGTGATGTAAGATAATATCTTATTGTTGTTTTGATTTGCATCTCTCTGATTATTAGTAACTTGGAACATTTTTTCATGTGCCTTTTAATCATCTGTATTTCTTCTTTGAAAAAATATCTTAATTTCTGAATCCCATTTTTCATAGGGTTGAATGTATTTTTCTTGTTAATTTCTGTCAGTACCTTGTATATCTTAGATATTAGCCCCTTATCTGATGGGTATGGGGTAAATAACTTCTCCCATTCTTTGGATGGTTTTTGTATTATCATTATTTCTTTCGAGGTGCAGAAGCTTCACAGCTTAATGTAGTCCTATCTGCTTTTGTCCACTTCCATTTCTTTGGACAGTGAGTTTCCTCTTTGAAGAGGTCTTTAGTCTCAATGTTATGGAGTGTTTTACCTACTTTTTCTAATATATACCTTATGGTTTTAGGTCTGATATCAAGGTTTTTAATCCAATTGAATTTGACCATTTTGGACGGTGTTAGATGGAGGTCTGAGTTTTTTTGCATGTGGCTAACCAGTTGTCCCAGAACCACTTATTGAAGATGTTTTTCTTGCTCAGTTTTGTTTTTCTTGGTCCTTTGTCAAATATTAATTGATTATATATATGGGGATCATTCTCTGAATACTGAAGTCTATTCCATTGATCTGAGGGTCTGTCTTCATTTTAGTACCATGACATTTTAATGATTATTACTTTTAGTACAATTTAAATTGGGGAAAGTGATATCTCTCATCTTTTTTCCCCCTTATGGTTAGTTTTATCTTTTCTTGGGCATTTATAGTTCCAAATTAATTTCAGGAATGTTTAATTCACTTCTTTGAATAATGTCATGGATATTCTTAGAAGGATTGCATTAAATCTGTAATATTTGGGGAAGTACTACCATTTTAATTATTTTAATCCTTCCAATTCATGAACAAGTTATAAATTTACATTTCCTCATGTCCTCTTTCATTTCTAAGCAGTGTTTTATAGTTTTCTTTGTGTAGGTCATTCACTTCTTTAGTTAAGTTTACTCCAAGCTATTTAAGTTTCTGCCACACTATTTTGAATGGAATAATTTTATACCCATGTCTTCTATATCATTATTGGTGTATAAGAAAGTGATTGGGTTTTGTGCATTAATTTTGTAGTCTGTCACCTTACTATATGAATCTATCATTTCTAGGAGCTTTTTATTAAAGGCTTCCAGATTTTCTTAGTATAATATCATAAAAACTTTCTTAGCACTTTTTTTTTCCTTATTTTGTAATAATTTTAGAAATCTGAACCTGCAGTGGTGGCGCAAGCAGTAACTTGTCTGCCTTGCCCTCTCTAGCCTAGGAGAGACCTTGGTTCAATCTCCTGCATCCCATATAGTCCCCCAAGCCAGGAGTAATTTCTGAGCACATAGTCAGAAGTGTCCCCTAAGCGTCACCTGGTGTGGTCCAAAACAACATTTTTTTCAATTTTAGAAATCTTAGTTTATTTTCTTGTAAAATATTGCCTCAATAATATTTCTATTACCAATTTATGAAAATGCATATTTTTTTCCTTTTTTGGGGGGTCACACCAGGCAGCGCTCAAGGGTTAGTCCTGGCTCTATGCTCACAAATCGCTCCTGACAGGCTTAGAGGATCATATGGGATGCCGGAATTCAAACCACTGTTCTTCTGTATGCAAGACAAAGACCTACCTCCATGCTATCTCTCCAGCCCCAAAACGCATCTTCTTATTTTTGTGCTCACAATTTCTAATAGGTTTCATAGTTTTTCTGCATGTTTAAGCTTTCAGTACATAAATCTTTCATTAATTTTGCAATGTATATTCCAAAGAACTTTATTCTTTGATGTAATTGTAAATAGTATTTCCCCTTTTTTTCTTTCAAATTATTGATATATATATAATTGCAATTATATTTTCAAAATTCTATATACTACATTATATCAAATAACTTTAATATTTTATATACTATTGGTGTAGTTTTAGGTGTATATGATCTTGTCATTTGTAAATTTCACTTATTCCTCTTTTTTATACAGTTTAGTTTTATTTTATAGAATGTTATTGCCTAATAGACTTGTCTAGTACTGCTAACATTATATTGAACAGTTGGAATAAGAGTGGATATTTTGTATAGTCATAATTTAGAATTAAAGCATTCAGTTTCTCTTCATGATGCCCATTGTGAGTTTTCCTATATGTGTTTTATCCTGTAAGAATTACTTTTTCTATTGTCAATGTATTGATGGATTTTAATCATAAATTTTTCTTGAATATTAATAAATACTTTTCACAATCTTTTATTTTAGTATTATTTTATTAAGTGGCGTATAGCATTTACATGTCAATATTGAGCCATCATTACATAACCAAGTTTAATTATTCTTGGTTAAGTTATGTAATGTTAATGATACAATGCTAAATTAATTACAGATATAAGGCAAATAATTTAGTATTATATTACGTTTATATAATATATGTTTATGCAATATATTGTATGATATATTTTATATAATATTTGTCAATAGTGTTTTTATCATGACTGACTTTTTTTTTGGCTTTTGGGCTATTCCCAGCAATGCTTAAGGGTTACCACTGGCTCTGTGCTCAGAAATCTCTCCTGGCATGATTAGGTGACCATATATGATGCCAGGAATTGATCCCAAGTTCATTTCAGGTCAGCCACTTGCAAGGTAAACACTCTCCTATTATACTATCTCTACAATGTATCATTGGTCTTATAAAATATTTTTGGAGGCTGCATTCTTTCTTCC
>PVKC010011427.1:0-24685 GCA_004027635.1 Crocidura indochinensis
TTGGGGGGGAGTACACCGAGCAGTGCTCAGTGATCATTCCTGGCTCACTCCTGGCAGACTCGGGGGACCAATATGGGATGCCAGAGATCAAACTCATATGACCGTGTGCAAGGCAAATGCCCTCCCCACTTTGTTACTACTCTGGTCCTAAAGCATATTTTAAGAGAAAAATATAAAAAAATAAAAATAAAAAGTAGGTGTTGGAACTGAAACTGTAGTAGTACAGTGGAGAGGACTCACCCCTTGCATGTAGCCAACCTGGGATTCAATCTCCAAGTACACCCAAGCTCCAGCAAGAGTGATCCCTGAGCACGTCCAGAAGTAAGCCCTGAGCATTCCTAAGTGTGGCCCCCAAATTCCCCAAAAATAAAAAATAAAAAAGCAGATATTGGCAACTTTCCAAAAGGTTGTTACAAATCCATCAGCTTCTCCTATTCCTTAAAGGAGTGCTTCTCAGTGTGAATGCCCAGCAAGAGCAACTTCAGCAGGAAAACTCTGAGAAAATGCACTTTCTGGGGCTGCCCCTCTAACCCCCCAAGTCAGAAACTTGAGAAGAGGCTAAGCAGCCAATGTCCAAGATGCCCCACAGTGCATGTAGCTTGAGAAACACTGCTTGAAGCCTTCCTTCAGGAGTCACGTGACCCCTCTGCCTTCCTCTAGTCTAAAGGATGTGCAAAGCCCTAATAGATTTGCTAAATGATCTGAATCCCTACTTCCTCCCTCTTGGCATTCCTCTCCTACTCTTTATTCAGGACTAATTGATGTTCACACTGGCCAATTAGTCAATGCAATAATTCAAATGACCCAGCTGTACCCAGAATTAACATGAAAGCCATCCTAAAATATTTGAGTAGAAATATTTTTTAAAACAGTGCATATTTTTTATTTAAGAAATAAAGTATAAGCATTCAAGTATAAAGGTGTATTCACATATAATCCACTTAGGTATCGCTTGCTCTGTTCAATTATGAGCACTGCTAAAACTCAGTTTTCAGACTTCACAAATTGAAAGAATGTGGTTAGAAAAAAATTAAAAGATAAGTTCCTCATTTCAGAACTATTCTCATCTGATAACTAGACCTGTCTTTGTCTTTCTTTTATTAGATATTTATTGAGCACCTATAAGGGTACTACCAGTGGGTATTGTCTTAGCCATGGGAAGAGATTTAGGTATGAACAAGATGGGCTACTTGGAGACAAAGGAGAACCTTTTCTTCCTGAAACTTCCCCTCTTGTTGAGGAAAACACCATAAAAGGGGCAACAAATCAATCAATTTAATAACTAGGGTCTCTATTACAATTCTCTGCAAGGTATAAGCAGAACAATGTTCCCTAAAAGTGAGTTCCTTAGGTGGTCATCCTTGGACCTTAAGAGAAATTTCTTTTTAGGCCGTTATGTATGAGCTGAGACTTCAAGACTGGGAGGTTTCCATTGTAAAAAGAGTTAAAGAACATCAGGCAAAGTTCATTACAGCTAACCAGCTTTGCATGTTGTTGCAAAGCACAAATTCACAGTTACTCAGAGAAGTTTGAGAAATTGGATAAAAAACAGAATTGGCTCTCAACCAGAAAAATTTCTCCATGAGTGTAGGAGGGAAGGCAAGCAAATTTATTATTAAACAAAGCATTAAACCAGAAGTTGACCATTTGTATCCTAGGCAGTTTGCTAAGCGAGTGCTAGGCATGAAAGGCATCCCCCACCCTTTTGATATAGTCTAGTGGATGCAACCCATTGAATACATGCTCTCATAATAAACAGTAAGTAGTCAAAAAAGACGACTTGACAGCACCAGTTGTCACACATAGTTCTTCCTAAATTTACTTAGTAGTTGGGGTGACCATCTGTGATAGCTAATTGGCTTTATCCACGGGGAAAATAAACTTCTCTTGATGACAAGAGGTAGTTTTGCCTCTTGGAGCCAGGCATCTGCTGAAATTAGGTTTCTACCCGCCCCAGAAACTGGGTCATGGGGTTCTCTCTGCCTACCTTGACAAGTGCCGATCCTGAAAATAGGTAGCTGCAGGTCTCAATTTTTACAAGGATCTATTTAACTTTGAAGAAAGATTTCCATGCATTTCAAGTAGACAGCAAAATAAATTTTACAGTACAAATTTTCTCAATTAAATGCTTTAAGAGAGGATGGGAGACCTTTCCTTATTTTACAGACAGAAGAAAGCTTTTTAATTTTTTTTCATCTTTATTTCCCCCTTGTAAGAGGATTCTGTTAAAGGTCATAGAGACGAGGTAGTTTAAGGTCTTTTTTAGGGTTTTAGAAGTTGGATTTTATTCTCAGAGAAACAGAAACCTGCTTAAGGTTTGAGACATAATCGAGTTATAAATGTATGTGTGTGTTATTTAAACACCCTGAATACAAAGTTGTTCATGATCAAGTTTCAGTCTTACAATGTCCACCACCTTTCGTCCATGAGTATATCCCATTCATCAGTGTCCCTGGTTTCCCTCCTACCCTTCCCCCTTCTAATTATATTTCTCTAAGGTATTTGACCCCACCTATACCCCCTCCTATATTCCTCTTCCTTAACTCTCAAATTGACTTTTGCACTTCTATCCCTCCCCTTGTTTTCCAATCATGGATTCATTCATAGCCAAAATGATCTTTTGGTTTTCAGTTTGTTGCCAAAATGTCATGGTCAAAAATTACAGACTTAGGCTCCATCACGATTAGCAAGAGATTAAAGAGATGGTCACTGTGAAAGAAAGTACTATTTAATCATGGATTGAATCCTGAGTCAGAAACATTTGTAGAAAGTGGAGTTACTTGTTCATTAGCCTGGTTATAATTTGGATTATTGTTTTTTTCTAGCTTCAATAATTTATTATCTATTTAAGATAAAAAATTATTTATTTAAATTATTTATTAAGCATTTGGAAAGCAGAATGACCTGTGAGGCTCTGCTTTATTTTGTAATGCTTATTTTTGAAAGTGTAAAATGATAAACCTTTTTTTTTTAAATAATTGCTTTATTTAAGCATTATAGTTACAGAAGTGTTCATAGTTGGGTTTCAGTCATAGAATGTGCAGCACCCTTATTGCAGCTTTCCAACAATGTCCCCCATTTCCCTTTCACCCCCTAACCTTCCCTTATTGGGGCAGGCATTTTGCCTCTCTCTCTTTCTGGCTCCTCCCTCTCCCTCTCCCTCTCATTTTTCCTCTCTCCCTTTATCTTCCTCTCTCTACCTCTCTCTCCCTCTTTCTCTCTCTTTCTCTCTTCTGATACTGTGGTTTGCACTATTGTTAATGAGAGGGTGTCACGTAGGTCACTTTATCCCCTTTCAGTACCCAGTTCTTGTCCAGAGTAATCAGTTGAACTATCATAGATATAGTGGATCCTTCTCTACTCTGTCTTCACCATTCTTTGTGGGAGGCATTCTATCATGGACTGGTCCCCCTGGTCCTCATCTCTATTTCTCTAGATATTATTAACATAATATCATCTTTTATTTTTCTTAAATCCCACAGATGAGTTAGACTATTCTTTGTCTAAACCTCTCGCTCTGATCATTTCACTCTACATCATAATCTACATGTCCATCCATACATAAGAAATTTCATGACTTCATTTATCCTAATGGCTGCATAGTATTCCATTGTGTATATATACCATAGTCTCTTTAGCCACTCATCTGCTGTGTGACACCTGGGTTGTTTCCAGATTCTGGCTTTTGGAAATAGTGCTGCAATGAACATAGGAGTGCAGAGCATTTTTGTCTTGTGTTTTTGTGTTCTTGGGGTATATCCTAAGGTATATACTAGGAATGGTATTGCTGGATCATATGGAAACACAATTTCCAGTTTTGTGAAGAATATCCTTATTGCTTTTCAGAAAGGCTGAACTATTTGGCATGCCCATGAATAGTGAATAAGTGCATCCTTTCTAGCACTGGTTTTTCTTGTTTTTATGTGGTGTTTTCCAGTCTCTGTGGTATAAGATGATATTTCATTTTTATTTTTATTTGCATCTCTCTTATGATTAGTGATGTGGAGCATTTTTTCATGTGCCTTTTGACCATCTGTATTTTTCTTTGAGGAAATATCTGTTCATTTCTTCTCCCATTTTTAGATGGGATTAGATATGCAAGGTACTGAGAAATGAACAAGAAAAAAAAGAGGGTTGGATCAATAGCACAGTAGGTAGGGAATTTCCTTGCACTTGGCCAGTTCTGATTCAATCCCCGGCATCCCATATGGTTCCCTGAGCCTGACAGGAGTAACCCTTGAGTGCTTCCAGGTGTAGCCCAAAAGCCAAGAAAAGAAAGAAAGAAAGAAAGAAAGAAAGAAAGAAAGAAAGAAAGAAAGAAAGAAAGAAAGAAAGAAAGAAAGAAAGAAAGAAAGAAAGAAAGAAAGAAAGAAAGAAAGAAAGAAAGAAAGAAAGAAAGAAAGAAAGAAAGAAAGAAAGAGAGAAAGAGAGAGAGAAAGAGAAAAAGAAATTATTTAAATAATACTTTTTATGAGATCATTTAGGTCACCAAGGTGACACTGAATTTTAGGTAAAATTACTAGCTGCCTCTCCACCAAAATGTCATCTCGCAATTCCAGTTCTCTGTGAATCGAACATGTCTTTGATCAATTTTATAATATTTCAGACTCCAGTTTGTAGTTATGTGTGAGATGTATCATACACATAAAACTATTTTTTCTTATCAGCATTTAGCTTTAGATTCATTTTCTTTCTTTCATTGCTTCCACAAGTTACTACTAAGGTGGCAAAATGGAAATAAATAAGCTATGATAACTTGAACCCCAGCTACACCTTTTTGTTCTGTTAATTTATCCAATTGTGGAAGCCAAAAATAAATTTATCATTTAGGGAGGGGCAGATAAGCCACTCTCTTGATGGGCCTGGGGAGTTAGGGGCTATATGGAATATTAGAGATCAAACCTGGGTCAACTGTGTCTTATCTACTGTAATATCTTTTAATATCTCTCTGACTGTTTTTGCTTACTTTTCTAAAGAGCTATCTTGGAATAAGAGCAATAATACAATTGGTAGGAGGCATGCTTGCAAGTGACCAACCTGGTTTTGGTCCCTGGCACCACCTATGGTCTCCCCAAGCATTGCCAGGAGTAATCACTGAACATTAACCATGAATAATCCCTGGGGCTATGAAAGTTGGAGCCAAAACAAGCAAAATAAAAAGTTATATTGAACCAGATGGACTTATCAAGTTCTATCAAGACTTGAAAATTTTTCTAAGTGCAGATAAAA
Source organism: Crocidura indochinensis (assembly GCA_004027635.1). Taxonomy (NCBI): domain Eukaryota; kingdom Metazoa; phylum Chordata; class Mammalia; order Eulipotyphla; family Soricidae; genus Crocidura; species Crocidura indochinensis. Next base: position 5,230 of record PVKC010011427.1, read on the forward strand.
GACAATACTAATAAGAAAAATAATAGGAATCACATTTTCAACTCTAGGATCAGTTCTTCCTCCACTACATTAGAATCTAAGAGCACTGTTTAATCAAATAAAGCAATCTAATTCTACAGAAACTATAAGAAAAAAATTAAATATGTGCTATAATTTACTGCTTTAAATCTACAATCCTTTCAGGTAAGGATTCCTTTTAATGAAAACTGACAGTTACTACTTTTCACAAGAAATTTAGTTCTGCCTCCAAAGTACTTGTGCATTTAAATTGCTTAAAATGCTTTCACTGATACAGAATTTTATCATCAAAATCAATAAAGAGTTTGCATTACAAAAAAGGGAGGTCTCTGCAATCATTCTAAAACCATGCTTCTATTTTTCCAAAGGCTTTATGACTCTAAGTTTTTAAGACTTAGGTAATTCTATTTCCATATCTGAGCCTAAAGCAGGGACTTTCAACTTGTAGCTTTCCTTCTCTGTTCTATATTCTAAAGACCAGGATAATCTTGGTATGCCATCATTTGGTATCCTGCATTCCTTTATCCTGTTATTCTGTATACCACAGATGAGTGGTAGAGAATGAAAGAAACCAAATGGTAGAGGTCAAAAGATGTAGACAGGATATAGCATGGGTTTCATACACATTGCTGGGTAAAGGTGTGGTCTATGTACATACAAGAAGCACAAAAAGAATACAATCGAAAGCACAAGATTGAAACTACAATAACTAAGTTTAAAATAAACCTGTCAAGGAGGTAAGCTGGGTGAAGGAGGAGGGTAACTTGACAATAGCTAAGAAAATTTAAAAGACCTCTCATCCTATTGCTCAATGATTTATCTTCTGGGGTGCTATCCTCTGAAACTCTAGGTACAAGTCTGAGTATAGGAGTTTTGTTATGAAGGGGAAAAAAACAACAGAGGAATAGCAAACTGTATCAAGCCAGGCATCAGGGTGGGACAGAGCCAGTAATGTAATTAAAATGGGACCTGGGATAAAATAATGAGAGCAGTAACAAACAAAAATAAAAGAAAGTGATTGCTTTAAATCTACAATGAAATATGTAGTCGATAAAATTAATGTTTTAAGATTTTGAAATAGGAAAAGATTCATGATTAGAATGAGGCTACCATATGTCCATTGTGTACCATTTTTATGACATACATACTTAAGGAAGAACACACACCAATATACTAAGTGAGCATCTCCGAGTAAGGCAGAAAAAGAACAGACTTAACTGGTTTAATTTGTCCATTTAATGGAATGCTCCAATTGTTGCATCATTCACAACTGACTTTTATAATTAGGAACAAAAAAGTCTAACAAGAACAGCAAAACTAAGAGCTGGGTAAGTTGTCCTAAACTAAGCACAGTGTTGTTAGTTTTTTGTTTTTATTTTATTTTTTTCTTTCTTTCAAACTTTAACTACTAAGGTGAAATGTTTTCTGCATATTTTATTCATCTAAATAGAGAATATTTTAAAACCATCTACACCCACATCTGTTAAACCCTTGGCAGAGGGTATTGTTGAGGGTGGGGGTAATTTAAATTTGAACGTCTTGATCCGTGTAATGCACATTCTGCTGTCAATCTTAACTCCAGGGTTTTAGAAAGTACCGTGAATGAGATGTGCTAACCCTGTCTTTGTGATCCAATCATTCTACAAAGCATGTTTATTTTCTATTTTTAACCAAAAAAAAAAAAACCCTGAATACATGTTTCAGCTGCAAAATGAAAGCTCAGTTGCAATGAGAAGAAAATGTAAGAAAAAATTCAAGTTATAAGCTGTGTAGCCATGCATAAAGACTCCGAAAAACCGTGACCATCCAAGGGTTTCTCTCTGAATGGATCTTTTCTTCCAGTGAGTTGGCACAGTGAAAGATGCCCTGCATTGTTCTGACATCACACCAGGGAGAAAACACAGTTCTGTTGACATCAGGACAATTCTCTACAATATATTCTGTATATTCTCTGTAGGTGTTCTGAAGACACCCCATTGGTAGTAATGTTTTGAGGTTTGTTTTTTTTTTAATTTGGGGAGAAAAACAAAACTTGCAACAAATAGACCACAAAAACATTTCAAATTCCTAAGAAAAACTGGAGTTGAATTAGAAATGTGGTAGTAACAGTAAACATACAAAATAGAAAGATGTTTCAGTGGGAACATCTAATGCACTCTTCCAATGTCACCATTCATTTCGCTAACTCCATACATCTTGTTATCATGCAGCTTGCTTAAGAAAATGAGGTTACTGTTCATGATAAACCCCAGCAGACCACAAGAACTTAATTTTAATATATAATTCTCTCTTTCTTCCCGTTAGAAAGTAGCACTACTTGAAGTTATCTAATTGAATCTTCCTTGATTTACATGACTCCCTCCTTTCATCAAATCCCCAAAAATAAAATACACAGTCTTGACATATCCAAGTGTAAAAGCAATTAAGGATAGTATGGTGTGAAATGAAACCAATGGGAAGCCAAACAAATGAAATCCAGCTGCTAAGTTTGGGCTCATGTAGAATATTCAAATCTAAGGAGAGCTCAAAATTTTTTTATATATTTTATTTAAACATCTAGATTATATACATGATTGTGTTTGGGTTTCAGTCATGTAAAGAACATCACCCATCACCAGTGCAACATTCCCATCACCAATGTCCCAAATCTCCCTACACCCCACCAAACCCCCATCTGTACTCTAGAAAGGCTTTCCATTTCCCTCATACATTCTCATTGTTAGGACAGTTCAAAAAGTAGTTATTTCTCTAACTAAACTCATCACTCTTTGTGGTGAGCTTCATGAGGTGAGCTGGAACTTCCAGCTCTTTTCTCTTTTGTGTCTAAAAATTATTATTGCAAGAATGTCTTTCATTTTTCTTAAAACCCATAGATGAGTGATACCATTCTGTGTTTTTTTCTCTGTCTCTCTCTCTGACTTATTTCACTTGGCATAATAGATTCCATGTACATCCATGTATAGGAAAATTTCATGACTTAATCTCTCCTGACAGCTGCATAATATTCCATTGTGTATATGTACCACAGTTTCTATAGCCATTCGTCAGTTGAAGGGCATCTAGATTGTTTCCAGAGTCTTGCTATGGTAAATAGTGCTGCAATGAATATAGATGTAAGGAAGGGGTTTTTAATTGTATTTTGTGTTCCTAGGGTATACTCATAGGAGTGGTATAGCTGGGTCGGATGGGAGCTTGATTTCCAGTTTTTGGAGGAATCTCCATATTGCTTTCCATAAAGGTTGAACTACACGGCATTCCCACCAGCAGTGAATAAGAGTTCTATTCTCTCCACATCCCCACCAACACTGTTTGTTTTCATTTTTTGTGATGTGTGCCATTCTCTGTGGTGTGAGGTGGTACCTCATGGTTGTTTTGATTTGCATCTCCCTGATGATTAGTGATGTGGAGGATTTTTTCATGTGTCCTTTGGTCATTTGTATTTCTTCTTTGTCAAAGTGTCTGTCCATTTCTTCTCCCCATTTTATGATGGGATTAGATGTTTTTTTCTTGTAAAGTTCTGTCAGTGCCTTGTATATTTTGGAGAATAGCCCCTTATCTGATGGGTATAGGATGAATAGTTCTCCCACTCAGTGGGGGGCTCTTGTATCCTGGGCTCTATTTCCTTTGAGGAGAAGCTTCTCAGCTTAATATATTCCCATCTGTTAATCTCTGCTTTCACTTGCTTGGACAGTGCAGTTTCCACCTTGAATATGCCTGTAGTCTCAATGTCCTGGAGTGTTTTGTCTATGTGTTGTTTTATATATCTTATGGTTTTGGTGTGATATCAAGGTCTTTAATCCATTTGGATTATCAAAAATTAGGTGATTGTATGTCTGGGGAACATTTTCTGAGTATTCAAGACTATTCCACTGATCTAAGGGTTTGTCCTTATTCCAATACCATGTTGTTTTGATAACTATTGCTTTGTAGTAAAGTTTAAAGTTGGGGAAAGTAATCCCTTCCATATTCTTTATCCCAATGATTGGTTTGGCTATTCTAGAGTATTTATTATTCCAAATGAATTTCAAAAGTGCCTGATCCACTTCTTTGTAGAATGTCACAGATATCTTTAGAGGGATGGCATTAAAACTGTATAATGCCTTGGGAAGTACTGCCATTTTGATGATGGTAATCCTGCCAATCCATGAGCAGGGTATGTGTTTCTATTTCCACGTGTCCTCTCTTATTTCTTGGAACAGAGTTTTATAAGTTTTCTTTGTATAGTTCCTTCACATTTTTAGTCAAGTTGATTCCAAGATATTTGAGTTTGTGTGGCACTATTGTGAATGGGGTTGTTTTCTAAATGTACATTTCTTCCTTATTACTATTGGTGTATAGAAGGCCATTGATTTTTGTGTGTTAATTTTGTAGCCTGCCACCTTGCTATATGAGTCTATTGTTTCTAGAAGCTTTTTGGTAGAGTCTTTAGGGATTTCTGAATATCATGTCATCTGCAAACAGTGAGAACTTGACTTCTTCCTTTTCTATCTGGATTCCCTTGATATCTTTTTCTTGCCTAATCACTATATTGAGTGCTTCCTGTGCCATGTTGAATAGGAGTGGTGAGAGAGGACAGCATTGTCTTGTGCCAGTTTAGAAGGAAGACTTTTAGTTTCTCTCCATTGAGGATGATATTTGCCACTGGCTTGTGGTAGATGGCCTTAACTATACTGAGAAAGGTTCCTTCCATTCCCATCTTGCTGAGAGTTTTGATCAAGAATTGGTGTTGGACCCTATCAAATGCTTTCTCTGCACCTATTGATATGATCACGTGATTTTTATTTTTCTTGTTGATGTTGTGTATTATGTTGATAGATTTATAGATGTTAAACCATACTTGCATTCCTGGGATGAAACCTACTTGATCGTAGTGGATGATCTTCTTAATGAGGCATTGAATCTTATTTGCCAGAATTTTGTTGAGGATCTTTGCATCTGCATTCATCAGCAATATTGGTCTGTAATTTTCTTTTTTCGTTGCATCTCTGTCTGGTTTAGGTGCCAAGGTGATGTTGGCTTCATAAAAGCTATTTGGAAGTGTTTCTGTTTTCTCAATTTCATGAAAAAGTCTTGCCAGGATTGGTAGTAGCTCCTCTTGGAAAATTTGTAAGAATTCATTAGTGAATTCATCTGTGCCTGGGCTTTTGTTTTTGGGCAAATTTTTGATTACGGCTTTAATTTCCTCAATAGTGATGGGGGGTGTTTAGATGTGCTACATCCTCTTCCTTCAACCATGGAAGATAATAAGAGTCCAAGAATTTATCCATTTCTTCTAGGTTCTCATTTTTAGTGGCATAGAGTTTCTCAAAGTAGTTTCTGATTATTCTTTGAATCTCTGACATATCAGTAGTGATCTCTCCTTTTTCATTCCTAATACAAGTTATTAAGTTTCTCTCTCTCTTACTTTGTTAGTTTTGCCTGTGGTCTATCAATCTTGCTTATTTTTCAAAGAACCAACTTCTGCTTTTGTTGATCTTTTGGATTTTTTGGGGGGGTTTCCACTTTGTTGATTTCTGCTCTCAGCTTTGTTATTTCCTTCTGCCTCCCTATTTTTGGGTCCCTTTGTTGAGCATTTTCTAGTTCTATGAGCTGCATCATTAAACTACTCAGGTAAGCCCCTTCTTCCTTCCTGATGTGTGCTTGCAAAGCTATAAATTTTCCTCTCCATACTGCTTTTGCTGTATTAGTATGGCCATGAATTTGGATAGTTTGTGTCTTCATTATCATTTGGTTCCAGGAACCTTTTGATGTCCTCTTTGATTTCATCTCCGACCCACTGGTTATTCAGTATGAGGCTGTTTAACTTCCAGGTGTTAAAGTTTTTCTTCTGTGTTCCTTTGGAATTCACAAATAATTTCAGAGCCTTGTGGTCAGAGAAGGTAGCCTGCAAAATTTCTTCCTCTTGATATTATGGAGGTATGTTTTATGTGCCAGCATGTAGTCTATCCTGAAGAATGTCCCATGTACATTGGAGAAGAATGTGTATCCAGGTTTCTGGGGATGGCGTGTCCTATATATATCCACTAGGCCTCTTTCTTCCATTTCTCTCCTCAGGTGTAGTATATTCTTCTTGGGTTTCAGTCTGGTTGACCTATCTAGTGTTGACAAAGCTGTGTTGAGGTCATCTACAATTATTGTGTTGTTATTGACATTATTTTTCAGATTTGTCAACAATTGTATAAAATATTTTTCTGGACCCTCATTCAGTGCATATATGTCTAGGAGACTGATTTCTTCCTGCTCTACATACCACTTGATTAATATAAAATGTCCATCTTTGTCCCTTACAACCTTCCTGAGTATAAAGCATTATCTGATATTAGTATGGCCACACCAGCTTTTTTATGGGTGTTGTTTGCTTGGATAATTTTCCCTCAGCCTTTTATTTTGAGTCTTTGTTTGTTCTGACTATTCAGGTGTGTTTCTTGTAGGCAGCAGAAGGTTGGATTGAGTTATTTGATCTGTTTAGCCACTCTGTCTCTTAACTGGTGCATTTCGTCCATTGACATTGAGAGAAAGAATTGTCCTGAGATTTAATTCCATATTTATATCGAGATTTGGTGCATCTTTTGGTTAGCAGTGTCTTAAATTAGGTCTTTCCGTTTGTCTCTTAAGTGTGGTTTTGAGTCTGTAAAGTTTCTGAGCTGTTTTTTGTCTGTGAAACCATGTATTCTTCAGTCAAACTGGAAAGTGAGTTTTGCTGGGTACAGTATTCTAGGTGAAGCATTCATTTCATTCAGTCTTGTCACAATATCCCACCACTGCTTTCTGGCCTTGAGTGTTTCTGGTGACAGGTCTGCTGTAAATCTCAAGGATGCTCCCTTGAATGCAATTTCCCTTTTTGATCTTGCTGTTTTCAGAATTCTGTATCTGTGGGATTCGTCATTGTGACTAGGATGTGTCTTGGGGTGTTTTTCTGGGGTCTCTTTTGGTTGGTAGTCTTCGAGGATGCAGGATTCTTTAGCTCTGGAAGTTTCTCTTTAATGATGTTCTTGACCATTGATTCTCTCTGGAAATTTTCTTCCTGGGACTCTGGAACTCCAATGATTCTTAAGTTGTTTCTGTTGAGCTTATCATAGACTTCTATTTTACCTGTTCCCATTCTTTGACTAATTTTTTCATTGTCTTTTCATTTGCTTTAAGTTTTTTTCCAATCTCTCCCATTTTTTGGAGTTGTTATTTATCTCATCTTCCACAGCACCAATTCTATTCTCTGCTTCTGTTACCCTGTCCCAGAGCTTATCCATTTTGTCGTTCACTTCGTTTACTGAATTTTTCAGGCCTGTTAGTTGACATGCTATTCCAGTTTGGAGTTTTGTGATTTCTGTCTTCATATTTTCTTGGTTCTTATTAGTGTTTGTTCAACTCGATCCATGGTTTCTTTGAGGTCTTTGAGCATCTTCCATATTGCTTGTCTAAAGTCCTTATCTGGTAGATTGATTAGTTGGTTGGTCATTATCTGGTCATCAGAATTGTCACCTTTATTCTCTATGTCTGATGCTGGCCTGAGTTGTTTCCCCATTGTCACACTTATATTGCCGGTTTTCACGTTATGAAGCAGTTCCTTGGTGTTCCCGCCCTAGAATGAGTCTCTGGGAGAGCAAGTTTTCTGAAGCCTTTTTCAGCACACTTCCAAGAGGTTCACGCGACAGGACAGGAGACAGACACACACAGGCAGGACTCAAAATTTTTCACTGAGAGCTCAGAATTTTGCTCCATGGCACTTGACTTAAATACAGAAATTGCCCTTGGCTTGGGGGAACCATATGGGACGCTGGGAGATCGTATTGCAGTCCAGATCCTTGGCTAGTGCTTGCAAGGTAGACACCTTACCTCTAGTGCCACCTCGCCAGCCCCAAGTTTCTCTCTTTCTTTGTGAGTTTTTCTTGTGGTTTATTATTATTATTATTATTATTATTATTATTATTATTATCATCATTATTATTATTGTTGTTGTTGTGGTCTTGATTTTTTTGAAGAACCAACTTTTTTTTTTATTATTCTGACCATATTGGCTATCATATCTTTCACAGTAGTATTTTAGGTACATATTAACATTGAATCAGGGGAATTCCCATCACCAAATTTGTCCTCCCTCCACCCCCGTTCCCTTCCTGCAACCCATATCCCCCACCCACACCCCCGGGGCTGCTAGAGTAAGTGGTTCGCTCTGTGTATAGCTTACTATTGGTGATCATATATCTGTTTGACCCAGGTACCCTCCCTTGTTTCCCCCTTTATTTGAGAGGCAGAGCTATATAGTTCTAGTTAGTTGGCTTTGTTTGAAAGAAAGAAAAGCAATAGAATGGGGTAAAAAATCAAATCAGCTGAAAATGGGCAGTGTCCTTTTAGAGGCTTTCAACCTCAGTTTGAGAGAGGGCAGGAATAAGGTAATTGAAGCACCACAACAATACGAAAGAAATATCAAATAAAATATCCAGTTAGCACTGCATCAATAAAGACAAGCATCACACAATAGTCTCGGTCCTGAAATCAAACCATGCCAGAGTGCAAAAAGACAGAGAAAGATAGAATAAAATAAAATGATAAAATAAAATTGGAGATATCAACTTCAATATCTACACCAAAATAAAGAAGTCAAAAATCAATCAATAATTAAATATATAAGTGGATAAGAGGATTGTTTTGTGCTTTTCTTCCCCCCCCCCCCCCAATGCATAGACACAGTAACTATTGGGGACATTATAGAGGGAATTCCCTTGGCTTAAGAGATACAGGGTTTCTCCACCCTTGAAGTATACGGTATGGGATTAACTATAGACTCCTTGCATGCAAAGAACCAACTTTTGCTCTCATTAATCTTTTGGATATTTTTGTTTCCACTTCATTAGTTTCTGTAATAAGCTTTGTTATTTCCTTCTGCCTACCTATTTCTGTTTATTTTGTTTATCAATTTCTAATGTTATAAGTTGTGTCATTGAGTTATTTATGTAAGCCCCCCTTCTTCTTTCCTGATGTATATTTGCAAAGCTATGAATTTTCCTCTTAGTACTGCTTTTGCTGTATCCCACAAATTCTGTTTTCATTCGCATTTAATTCCAGGAATCTTGATTTCCTCTTTGATTTAATTTCTAACCCACTGATTGTTAAGTAGTGTGCTGTATAATTTTCAGGTTTTAAAGTTTTTCCTCTGTGTCTCTTTGTAGTTAACTTCTAACTTCAGTGCATTATGAACTGAGAAGGTAATTATTGCAGTTTCTATTCTCTTGATTTTTTGGAGGTAGGTTTTATGGGCCAGCATGTGGTCTATTTTGGAAAATGACCTATCTGCATTAAAAAGAATGTTTATGCAATGTATATATTTATTAATATATATGTATATATATACACACATATATATACTAGGCCACTTTCTTTCATTTCTCTTTTCAGAGTAAGTTTATTCTTGTTAGGCTTAAGCCTGGTTGGCCTATCAAGGGGTCGAAAGGTGGTGTTGAGGTCTCCCACTATTTTTGTGTTGCTATTGATGTCTTCTTTCAGATTTGGCAACATTTGTTTTAAATATTTTGATAATCTCTCATTGGGTGCATTTAAGAGTGTTTTATGTTATGGAGTGTGATTTCTTTCTGTTGTACTTATTATTGTACAACAATAATGTTGTACATGATTATTATGAAATATCTATTTGTCCATTATAATTTTTTAATCTAAAGTTTGTGTCACCTGATATTCATATGGCCATTCCATATTTTTTCTAAAATTCTACTTTTTCTGACCCTTTTCTTTTCTTTTTTAAATAATTTCTTTATTTAAGCACCATGATTACAAACATGATTGTAGTTGGGTTTTAGTCATAAAAAATACTCCCTCCTCACCAGTGCAATATTGTCATGACGAATTCCCCCCATCTCTCTCCTCCCCACCATATTTGATATAGGCATTCTACATCTCTCACTCATTAACATTGTCATATTAGTTGTCAGTATAGTTATTTCTCTAACTGTACTCATCACTCTTTGTGGTGAGCTTTATATAGTAAACCAGTTCTTCCAGCCCTCATTTCTATTGTCTCTGGGCATTATTACAATAATGTTTTTTATTTTTCTTGAAACTCATTGATAATTGAGACTATTATGATGTTTCTATCTCTCTCCCTCTGACTTATTTCATTTATCATAAGTTTCCATGTACATCCATGTATATGAAAATTTCATGACTTTATCTTTCCTGATGACTGCATAATATTCCACTGTGTATATGTACCACAGTTTCTTTAGCCATTCATCTGTTGAAGGGCATCCTCATAATTTCCAGAGTCTGGCTATTGTAAATAGTGCTGCAACGAATGTCGGTATGAGGAAGGCATTTTTATATTGTGTTTTTATGTTCCTAGGGTGTATCCCTAGGAGTGGTAGGCTGGATCAAATGGGAGCTCAATTTCTGGATTTTTTAGGAATTTTAATATTGTTTTCCAGAAAGACTGGACTAGAAGGCTTTCCCACCTGCAGTGAATGAGAGTTCCTTTATGTCCACATCCCGCCAACACTGATTGTTCTTTGTAAAGTGTGCTAGTCTCTGTGACATGAGATGGTACCTCACAGTTGTTTTGATTTGCATCTCCCTGTTGATTAGTGATATGGAGCATTTTATCATGTGCCTTTTGGCCATTTGTATTTCTTCTTTGATAAACTGTTCATTTATTCTTCCCATCCTAGTCACTATTTCCTTTGAGCTGAGTTATATAGTCTTAATATATATAATATATAGTCAGCTTAATATATAATATATAGTTTAATATATAGTCTCATATGTTTATATGTGCTTCCATTCCAGCTTTATATACATACATATATATAATATATGTAATATACTATATATGTATATATAGTCCCATATGTTTATCTCTGCTTCCATCCCAGCTTTATATATATATATATATATATATATATATATATATATATATATATATATATATATATATATATACATTCCCATCTATTTATCTCTGCTTCTATTCCAGCTTTTTAAGGGAGTTGTTTGCTTGGATGACTGTCCTCTAACCTTTGATTTTGAGTCTTTGTTCTGACTGTTTAGATGTATTTCTTGTAAGCAGCAGAATCTTGGATTTAGCTTTTGAATTTATTTTGCTACTTTGTGTCTCTTAACTAGTGCATTGAGTCTATTGGCATTAAGAAAGATAATTGTCATTGTATTTAGTGTCATCTTTATGTAGGACTTTGGTGTGTCTCTTGGTCTGTCTTGTCTTAAAATAGATCTTTCTGCTTGTCCTTTAAGGTTTGTTTTGAGCCTGTAAAGTTTCTGAGCTGTTGTTTATCCATGAAGCTATGTATTCTTCCTTCAAACCTGAATATGAGTCTGGCTGAATAAAATATTCTAGGTTAAGTATTCATTTTGTTAAGGTTTGTCACTATATCCCACCACTGCTTTCTGGCCTGGAGGTTTCTTTTGACAGGTGTGCTATAAATCTTAAGGATCTCCTTTGTACATAATTTCACTTTTTGATCTTGCTGCTTTTAGTCTTCTATCTCTGTGGCATTTGTCATTGTGACTAGATTCTGTTCTGGGTTGCTTTTCTTTAGATTTCTTTTAGCTGGTACTCTTTGGTCATACAGGATTTGGTTGCATGCAATCTTTAGCTCTGTGAGTTTCTCTGAAATAATTTTCTTGACTGTTGATTTTTCATGGGGATTTTCTTCCTGGGTCTCTAGGACTACAATGATTCTAATACTGTTTCCATTCAGTTTATCCCAGATTTTTATTTTTGATTGTTCACATTATTTGAGGATTTTCTTTCATTGTATGAACATTTGTTTAAAAACCTTTTTCCAATCTCTTCTGATGAATGGAGTTTTTCTGCATCTCATCTGATTCAGATGACTGCTTCTGTCCTCAGTCACTTTTACTCTGTTGGAGAGACTTTCCAGTGAGGTTTTCATTTTGCTTACCAAGATTTTCATTTTATTATTTTATTTATTATATATTTATTTATTATTTATTATTTTATTATTTTCAAGTTTGGAGTTTTCTTATTTCTTTTTTCTTTTTTCTTTTTTTTTTTTTTTTTTTTTTTTTTTTTGGTTTTGGGCCACACCCGGCAGTGCTCAGGGGATACTCCATATGGGACACCGGGATTCGAACCAACCACCTTTGGTCCTTGATCGGCTGCTTGCAAGGCAAACACCACTGTGCTGTCTCTCTGGGCACCAGGGATTTTTCTTATTTCTATTTTAATATCCTTTTGGTTCTTATTTGCAGTTTGCTAGGTTTGTTCTATGCTTTCTTTGAGCTCTTAGAGGATGTACCCTATTCCTTCTCTAAACTCCTTATCTGAAAGCTAAATAGTTAGCTGGCACTTTTCCAATCATCAGCTGTCATCTTCATTCTCTATGTATGATGAAGGCCTGCATTGTTTCCCCATTGTCATTCTTGTAGTGTGATATTTTCTAATTTTTATGCTGGGATTCATTGACTAGGATTTGTGCACAGCCAAAAAGTGGCAAAGTGGCATGGCTTCTTAGGATCTACCCTTTGTAGGTGGGGTCAGCTCACCTTTGTTGACATGCTATCAAGGAGCTCTTTCAAGCAGGGTGGTTCCTGGTAACACAGTGGGGGGTCAAGATAGCACCCTCCTCAAAATTCGCAGTGTGGGAATCAGTCTTCACCTTCTACCGCTTTTTTTAAATGAGTTTTAACTTTTAATAGAAGAGTAGAATTCCAGGTTCTACTAGTCTTTAGTAGATAGAATTCCCAAGGTATATGTCAGTGGGCATTTAGGTTGATTACTTCATTTTTGTAAATAATGCTGCCATGAACAGAGGAGTACGAGAATCTTTTTGGTAGATTGAAATTCTTATTTAAACAGTAAACTGATTAAAACTGTCACATTTTTTGTATATTTAGAAACATAATGCTTACTCCTGAGTTTGATAGAAACTATTCAACCTCAAATAATATATTTTAGGAGATTTTTTTTCTGTTTCATATTAAGTCTGAAACATAAATCAAACTTAGATTATGTATTTATCTGCTGGATATATTTATCAGCTTATGTTTTTACTTTTCTTTAAATCCAGGTGCTAAACATTTCCTCTATTCTTTGCATATTTTAACATTTCCCATTCTGGTTGTTTATGAGCCCCTTGAGCTCTTGGTGAATTGTACCTTAGCTGTGACCAAATTCTTGAAAGTTAAAATTTCTCTCTATAAAAGATATTTAGGAGAAATAAGGCAATGTGTCCTACATCTTCTCTCCAGAGTTGCCCTCTCCTTCACAAATATATTTTGAATGACTGCTGTTGGTCGGGTTCCTAAGTTACTAAGCTATGATATAACATACTTTACTTTCTCCAAGAAAGGCAAGTCAGACAGATCAATATCTTGCTTAAAAACTAGAGATACTGTACAAAAAGTACTCTATAGTCTTTAGATTAGTTACCTGATTATCACATTGGGGATTGGCATTAATTTCCACTACCCTGATTTGCTTGTTTTTTCAAACAATTTGTTGATCATTGTTTAAGTGTTTAAGGGCTAAAATCTCAATGATGGCCATGATAGAAAAGTTCCTTTTTCAGTTTTTAATTGACCAAGTAATTGTGAAACTCATGTTGGCTCCAATTTATAATTACATCTCTTACCTAATGCTCAAAAACTTTTATTGAATAATCAATTATCAAGTTTTGCTTATGATTAAAAAATAGTGATCAGGAACATTCCTAAATTTTTTCTAAATTTAGGCAGCACAGTAATGATTAAGTTTAACATTATTGGATCAATAGTGAATGATAAAATTACCAAAATTCTAGCTAATAAAACAGTCCTAAAATTTTAAAGTAAATTAAACAGAGTGGGGAAACAGAATAGCTAGCAAGCACACAACAGACTCTGAGCACTGAAAAGCAGTGTTATATATTCTACTGAATATGAAGGCCAATCTCACTTCTTGAAATTTAAAATGTTCTCTTATTACATTTTTGTATATTCACCATTATCAGACATAATTCCTACTTGCACAATTCAAAAGAAAAATAAGTTAATGAAACTAAATTTCTGAGTCTTTGAAAATTGATTGGGCTTAAATGTTTCACTGATTTGCCATGTAGTCCATAACGATGCCCACTTTATTTCTGAACATGTGGGTCTCAGGAGTAAACTAACATGAGTTTACATCTCCTTCAAAGGGGCCTGGGGTAATATAGAAAGAAAAGTTCCACAGGACTAATGGGAACTGAGGGATTGATGGAAGGTGAGGGGTTGGAAAGGCAATACAAAGGACAATGCACTACCTAGCCTTGTAAACAGCTGAGTTGGCTTTGATTCTCAGCATCCCGTATGGTTTGCCAAGTTTTGCCAGCACAGAGTCAGGAGTCAGCCCTTAGTACTACTGGGTGTGGCTCAAACCAAAACAGAAAAGAAAAACAGTACCACTGGTTATTTTGGGGTTGGGGAAAATGAGTTTGATTTGTTTACTGTCAATGAGATAAAAAAATTTCATTTCAATAGTTAAATTCCATTTTTGTTAAAGTCCATATTATCAAGTGAGCTCATTTTGAGACTCTTAAGAATTCTGTATGCTCCTGCACTGCCACTTACTCTGGTTCATGGTTAAAATAATAAAAAGAACATATTGAATTGGAATTTATATGATTTTAAGTTCATGCATTTATGGCCTTAATCAGGATATTAATAATTTTAAAAAATCATGAAGTGTAATGTTAAATTAGGATGAGCAGTTTTTGAGCTCTGTGAGTAAAACAAAAAAGAGATTTTCTACAGAAGCTTAAAGACACAATTAAACCTATATTTCATGTCTCTTTCAAGAATTTTTGAACATTTCACATACAGCTGCAGGAAAGAAAGTGGCAGATTCCAATCAAAAAAGCTATTGGGTTTTAATAAATTCCTTGAATTTCAAAGAGACTTTTTAAATCTTCTTATTTTGTACCTATCTCATCTTTCTCTGGATACTATTTGGTGAATTATAAAATAAAGATTTACTGAAAATATTAATGTTGTTACAGTAAAAATTGTCTAATGAGAATTTTTCTAATTGCTCTCTAGTTAACGAGGCATCAACTGACCTTTACTCTGTGTTTTTAAGAAAAACTGTTATTAGAGGAAAATGGCATAGTTATAGCTTCAAATGATTTTTTTAATTTCAAACCATTTCAACATTTCACAGAAATATTAGTGTCAGCATGGGAGCCAAGATTATGAACAAGATCACTGCACTGTGTACTCCTTAAAATATGAGAGTTAACAGAAATTATTGATAGAGTGTATCATACATACGAGCAAAAACTGTCAAATGTTATATTTAACTGTATGAAATATATACACATTCTTTCATTTTATAAGTAATAAATATATTAATAGGTTTCTAAATATGTTTAAAGGACCATATTCTATAGCTAGGTGATAGTTAACTATAAATGCACTATAATTCATAAATAAAAATATCCATTGGTCATCTGTTTTGCATAAGTTCACTCCATGAATCAGCAAAGAAAATATTTTAATGATTGTAATATTTTGCTTTTGAATCTGTTCATATGGGAAATCTCTTTTGCCTAGAGAAAATTGTTTCATAAATTTTGCCTATTTGTTTCCATAACTCTTTAAATATTAACAATTAGCCAAAGAAATCATATTTTTGTGAGCTTAAAAATATGAAACAATTTTTATTTCCCTTCTTTAAGCAATTCAACTTTCCTCAAAAATTAAAAAAAGAGGAAAATAATAATGGCTACTTTTATAACTTGTGAATTGGCAAATGACATACCTACTAAATAAAAATACTTTATAAATTATAATTTGGTTTGATGCTTCTGGTTCTTTCCTACTATCTAAAATCATGATTTGCATTAGGAGCAGCACACGATAACTGGTGAGGATCTTTTCATAAGCAAAGTCATTGCATTGACCAACATGTTCTTTCTTTGGAAAAAGGTGAACAAGGCAAACAGTTCTTAAAACTAAGTACTTGATCCTAAGTAGCTCTCAGTAGCTTCACCCAGTAGAAGTAGGAGTAAAGCAAACCAGGAGGTCAAGTCTCCCTTGCAGTTATGCCAGACTCATATTGGTATCAAAGAAGCAGAGGGAAGAAGTGTTCAGAAACCAGGGAGAATTTTCTTGGTCAAGCCTTCTTTCTCTGGGTCTCTTCTTTTCATTCCTGTCAGGTTAGCCTCCTTGAGAGCAGTTCAGTGTGGTGGAGACCTAGACAATATCCGTTCCTAAATTCTAAGTGTGTCTGAAGATTCATTTCTCAGTTTGTGATTCCGTGAGTTATATTGAGGTGAAGTTCCCAAAATGTGTCAGTACTTAGCTACAGGATCCTGTTTCTCTCTACCCAGACTCCTTCTCTAAAGAGAACATCTCACAATGTTTGAGAACCTATGACAAAGTATTGTGTAATTCTGGAAACTTCATTTTGTTTTAAAATCAATAAACCACACTGCACTACGACAGACAGCTAGTAAG
Organism: Crocidura indochinensis; assembly: GCA_004027635.1. NCBI lineage: Eukaryota > Metazoa > Chordata > Mammalia > Eulipotyphla > Soricidae > Crocidura > Crocidura indochinensis. Next base: position 21,709 of record PVKC010011427.1, read on the forward strand.
TGTCACGAGTGAAACTGCCTTGTCCGCTGTTTTCCCTACCTTTCCTCATCAACAACCCTCAGTTAATTTTTGGCATCTTATTCTATGCAGTCTCAAGCCCTGTCAAATCCTTTTGCATATATAAAACATAGTTGTCTTTGTCTCGTTTCCAAATTCTAATAAATAAGTTGCTTGTAGTTCCACTTCCATTCTTTATTTTGGTTGATGGGCCACTACCAGCAGTCATCAGGGATTACTCCTGACTCAGCACCACGAATCATTCCTGCTGGCTAAGGGGATCATATGAGCTGCTATGGATTAAACCCATATCAGCTGCATGCCAGTCAAGTGTCCTAACCATTGTATGGCCATTCTGTCCCCATCAATTTCTATTCTTTCAAGGTGTCTGTTTTATTGTTACCTAATGAATAAATATGAAAGAAATCAGGCCTATGAGGAAAAAAATCTTATTTTCAAAGATTTTTTATAATTGTTTGCAATTTGATGTTTCTCTTATTCTCTGGAAAGTATTTTTCACCTTGTCTCATTCTCACAGAAAAAATGTGAGTCAACAAGACAACAGTACAAGAAGACAACACCTACTACTTCAGTTATCATAAACCCTAGAATCTTCCAAGGCCTTTTAACTTTAAATTGCTAAAGATGATGATTACTCACTCACCTGCCATCTTGTGTAAAAATTTTTAAATGGGAGACCAACTGATATTAAAAAAAAATCTTTTCTCTCTCTGGGCATCAGAAAACATGACAGAAACAGCTCTGATGATTATTTGTGTTTAAATTAGACTTAATTTCCTCTAGGATTGAGAAGATGTCCTTTCCAATCAATACAGTATCTATCACACCAGGGAAGCTTATAAAATATACAGTGATTACTCTACCGAGATCTCATCCATCTAGACTTTTGTATATACTAATTTTATTTAATGTCAAGGAGCATTGATTTAAGATTAGTCAATGTAGTCTGTGAAAAAACACTTCCCAGAATGCAGGGTTTGTGTGTGTCTGTGTGTGTGTGTGTGTGTGTGTGTGTGTTATTTTATTTTGGCATTTTTTTGAGATAGCCTTTTTTAACATTGCTAGGAAAATGCTGGAATCCAACTCGATTTAAGAATCTATCCTCAGTGTATGTAAGTTAGGTCATGCACATCTTCTCCAATATTTTTGCATCCTGATAGTAAAAGAAATAGACTTAGACACAATCCATTCTTTTTTTTTAATAATTTTTATTGTAACCAAAGTGAATTATGAATCTTTCTCAGTAGTATTTAAGGTACATAATGACAATGAATTAGGGCCATTCCTATTACCAGGGTTGTCCTCCCTCCACCCTTGTTCCCAGCATTTGTCCCATATCTCCTTCATTGCCCCCCTAGACTGCTAGTGTAGCTTTTCCCCCCTGTGTATAGCTTGTGATAGATAGGGTATCAATTATGTTGCAATTGACTTTGGATTTGGTGTTTAAGTCTGATCATTTTTTATTTCCAATTAATGTTCATACAACTGTTTGGTCCTGGTATCATCCATTTCCCCTCTCAATTCATGAGGCAGAAAAAGATGATTCAAGTTGTGTGGTTCTGTTGAAAGAAGACCAAATAAATAAATAAATAAATAAATAAAAACAACTAGAGCTTGTAAACATCAATTTATAAGAAGAAAGGGAAAAATAAGAAAAACATAACAAAAAACAATAAAAAAACAGTAACTACCTAAAAAAGCACCCAACAACAAAAAAAATCACTAAATAATAATCACAAGAGTGAAAAAGAAAAAAGAAAAGAAAGAGAAAAAGAAGAAAGAAAAATAAAAATAAAGAAAAACCAAAGAAGAAGTGCTGGTATGACTTACTTTTTTTTTTTTTTTTTTTTTTTGCATAGGCACAGTAACTATTGGGGAAATCAAAAAGGGAATTCCCTTGGACTAAGAGATTCAGGGCTCCTCCAGCCTTGAAGCATACTACCATAGGGAACAAATACAGGTTCCGTACATGCTCATTTTTGCACCCCACGATCTTTTTATGGTGCCAGGAAACTTTCTGCTCAGTTGTGGATTATAAAAGCAGGCTTCTGTAGCTAGAGATCATGGTATTTGCAGAGGTCATAGGACCAAGTCTAGGATAGAGTCTCTCTTTACTGTTCTAGAAGTTTTGTTCCATCACTGTTGTTGTAATCAATCTACTGTAATTAGTGGACTTGGGTTTTGCTCAGATCCTAGAGACTCTTTCATCATGTTTCCAGAAGTTCTGCTCTGTCTCAGTTGTCAAAGTCAGACCTCTTGAATTAGAGATCTTGATGTTTGTACAAATCCTAGGCTAAAGCCTAAAAGGGTCTTTCTTATTGGTCCCAGGATAAGTTCTGCCCAGTCATGGTTGTCAAAGTCAGTCTTCTGTAGTTAGCACTCTTGGGTTTTGAACAGACCAAAGGATGACATGCCTTCTGATTTCATCTTACCGTTAGGTGATGAGATAGGGCAACCTGCTTTTAGATCAAGTTGTTGCCATTTCTTCGTTGTCAGAATGTCATATCAAAACTGACGTAAGTTGGTGCCAGAGAGGTATTAAGAATTTCCCAGGAGTTTGGTTCCTGGTGTTGCTGCAAGGAGCTGTATTGATTCTACGTCTGGGATCTGGGGTTCAGGGTTAGATGATCACTGTCCAATCTCATGGCATCTCTGTTGAGTCCACATGACACATGTTCAGTGTGGGAGGAGCCCCTGTAGTATAAAAAAGTATGGGTTCTCATCCCTAGTAGATAAGATCTTGATTCTGTGCATAAGGTTTCTCATTTTTGGTGTGCCTAAACAACAAACGAACGGTATCATATATTGCTGGTGCATTTGGGGGTAAGAATAACAGGCCCCACAATCTCTGTGTGGTGGTTTTAACCTGATCTTTTATCCAAGGCAGAACATTTTCTTCTAGGCTTTAGTACCAAGCAGAACCAAAACAGGTGAAGAAAAAATATACATTATATTTTAA
>PVKC010011428.1:0-24711 GCA_004027635.1 Crocidura indochinensis
AGAAAATGAAACTTGAGAACGAGATTTTTGCAGGTTATTGAGATGACAGTGGTTTACAAAATTGCCATTTTGCGATGTGCACTTCATATCTCTTCAAACAATAGGTTGCCATACCATACTTTTTAAAATAATTAACCTTATTTAAACACCTTGATTACAAACATGATTGTTGTTGGGGTACAGTCATTTAAAGAACATCCCCCTTCACCAGAGATACATTCCCATCACCAATGTCCCAAATCTCCGGCCTCCCCACCACACCTAGAGTAGCTGCCTGTACTCTAGACAGGCTTGCTACTTACCTCATTCATTCACATTGTTATGATAGTTCTCAATGTAGTTTTTTCTCTAACTGCACTCATCAATCTTTGTAGTGAGCTTCATGTAGTGAGCTGTACTTCCAGCCCTCCTCTCTTTTGTCTCTGAAAGTTATTGCAAGAATCTGTTTTATTTTTCTTAAAACCCATAGATGAGGGAGACTATTCTGTGTCTATCTCTCTCCCTCTGACTTATTTCACTTAGCATAATAGATTCCATGTACATCTATGGATAAAAAATTTCATGACGTCATCTCTCCAGATGACTGCATAATATTCCATTGTGTATATGTACCACAGTTTCTTTAGACATTCATCTGTTGAAGGACATGTTGGTTGTTTCCAGAGTCTGGCTATTGTAAATAGTGCTGTAATAAATATATAGGTGGAGGAAGGGATTTTGTATTGTATTTTTGTGTTCCTAGGGTATATATATATACCTAGGAGTTGTATAGCTGTATCACATGGGAGCTCAATTTTCAGTTATTGAAGGAATCTTCATATTGCTTTTCATAAAGGTTGGATTAGATGGCATTCCCACCAGCAGTGAATAAGAGTTCCTATCTCTCCACATCCCCACCAGCACTGCTTGTTCTCGTGTGCCAATCTCTGTGGTGTGAGATGGTACCTCATAGTTTTTTTGATTTACATCTCCCTGATGATTAGTAATGTGGAGCATTTTTCATGTGCCTTTTGGTCATTTTTATTTCTTTTTTGTCAAAGTGTCTGTCCATTTCTTCTCCCCATTTTTTGATGGGATTAGATGTTTTTCCCTTGTAAAGTTCCATCAGTGCCTTGTAAATTTTGGATATTATCCCCTTATTTGATGAGTATTGGGTGACTACTTTCTCCCACTCCGTGGGTGGCTCTTGTATCCTGGGCATTGTTTCCTTTGAGGTGCAAGAGCTTCTCAGTTTAATATATTCCCATCTGTTTATCTCTGCTTTCATTTGTTTGGAGAGTGCAGTTTCCTCCTTGAAGATGTCTTTAGTCTCAGTGTCATGGAGTGTTATACCTACGTGTTGTTCTATATACCTTATGGTATCAGATCTGATATCAAAGCCTTTAATCCATTTGGATTTTACCTCCTTACATAATGTTAGTTGGGGGTCTAAGTTCGTTTTTTCTGCAAGTGGCTAACTAGTTGTGCCAACACCACTTGTGGAAGAGGCTTTCCTGCTCCATTTAGGATTTCTCGCTCCTTTATCAAAAATTAGGTGAAATAAGAGAGGACACATGGAAATGGAAACACATACCCTGCTTATGGATTGGCAGGATTAACATAATTAAAATGGCAACACTCCCCAAAACATTATTCAGATTTAATGTGATCTCTCTAAAGATACCCATGACATTCTTCAAAGAAGTGGGTCAAACACTTTTGAAATTCATTCGGAACAATAAACACCCTCGAATAGCTAAAACACTCCTTGGGAAAAGGAATATGGGAGACATTACTTTCCCCAACTTTAAACTGTATTACAAAGCAATCATTATCAAAACAGCATTGTAATGGAATAAAGGCAGATCCACAGATCAGTGAAATAGGCTTGAGTACTCAGAGAATGTTTCCCAGACATACAGCCATATCATACTTACCATTAAAGTACCAATAACCCCACCATGCTTCATTGAGTCTCCTCTTTTTTTTATTCTTGCCCTGATACTATACTGGTATATAATTATCTCTTTAGAATCCCCAATCTTTCTTTAAAATCCATCAGTTTTTGTTAGACTTTGATTGTTCTCTTCCTTGAGTTCAAATTTCTCCATATGAGTGAGATTATATTATATTTGTCTTTCTCCTTATTCTCTTTAGTATTAATTTTCATTCATGTTGTAAAAATATTAATTTTTATTATCAGTACTATTCCACTGTATAGTTTACTGATCTTTATAGCCTCATCTATCTTTAGCACTTGACTATTACAAATAATACTGAAATAAATTTAGATGTCCACATAGCTTTTAAATAAGTGTTTTGGAAATACATACCAGATGTAAAATTGCTGGGTCATATATGGTAATTTGAGAAATCCATCCTAATTTTTACAGATGCTGAATAGTTTGTATACTTAGTGAATGAACATTTTTTTCATCCATTCCTCCAAATATTTATTGTTATGAACTTTTGGATATAGAACATTTTCACTGGTATGATATCACAGCTCATCTGGTTTTGGATTTTCATCTCCTGTTATTGAATGATAATGAACATTTTCCCATGTGCCTATTTGTCATATATATCTTTTTTGGTTAAGTGTCTATTCAGCTATCTACATATTTTTCTCTGGTCTGTTATATATTTTGCTTAATTTACCTTTTCTTTGGAAACGTAATCCCAAAGATACCTTAGAGTCAAATATCATGTTTTTTCCCAACACTTTTTTGCCTATTTTATACTTTTATGTACAATGTTCAAGTTTTAATTCCTTGGGGGTGTGTGGACCACACCTGCCTATGCTCAGGGCTTACTCTTAACTCCATGCTCAGAGATGCCATCTAAATAGGGGTTGGGAACCATATGTATTTCCTGGGATAGAATCTAGATTGGCTATATAAGACAAACACCTTTTTTAAAATACTACCTATGACCTATTTTTATGATCTATTTTATTTAAAGAGCATGTATCATATTTGGCATAATTGATTGTGATTCATTTGTTTCCAGATAAGTGAAATCAAAATTATTGAAAAAAGAAAAGAGGAAAAATAAGGAAGACAAGAGAAAATAAAAGGTGTATATGACAATTTGTGAAAATTATTATTATTATTATTATTGTTTTTGGGCACACCTGGCAGTGCTCAGGGTTTACTCCTGGCTCTACACTCAGAAATCACTCCTGACAGGTTCGGGGGACCATATGGGATGCTGGGATTCAAACCACTGACCTATAATGTAGGGCAAATGCTTTACCTCCATGCTATCTCTCGGGCCCTAGTGAAAATTATTTGTATCTCCAATGAGGTAATCATAGTCAAAATTTATTACTAGCTGACCATTCTGTTATTTCATTTGTTTCTGGACATAAGTGACTTCAACTACATTAGTGTGTTGTTATGGTGATGCCAATATTTAACAAATGAAGTTGTCACATGACTGCAAATTAGACTGGTGGTTCAGAAATTCAAAGCACTATTATTGACACTCAGGCTTTTGTGGGGCATACTTTGTGGCTGCTATGTCTTCTGATAGTACAAGAAAGTGGTGAAGGATGTTGCCCTTGCTTACTTCAAAAATGCCATGGTGATATCAGCCCATTTTCCAGCATATTTGGAGTTTGGTCAGATTGGTGTGTCTGCAGAGAGTCTATATGGCCTGTGGTTAAATTAATCTATCCCAATATTGTTTATTGAAGATATGTCATTTTCTCTCACTCCTTCTCTCTCTTTATCTCTCTCTCTATCTCTCTCTCTCTCTCGGTTTCTGGATTATATCTGTTTATGATCAGGGGTTAATCCTGGCTCTTCACTCAGTAATTATTCCTGCTAGGGATCCAACCCAGTTCAACCATGTGCAAGGTAAATGGTATACTTGCTCTACCATCTCTTTGGTTCCCTTTTATGCTCTTGAAGCTCCTGATTAATAATAAAGGAGAATTGTTGAATTTTAAGATCTGGTCTTAAGGATCTTATTGGTCCCAGAAATTCCTTTCTTTTTTATTTTATTTTATTTTATTTTTGGGAGGGGCACGCTTGGTGATGCTCGGGGTTACTCCTGGCTTTGCACTCAGAAGTCTGGCTTGGGGGACCATATGGGATACTGGGGATCGAACCAAGGTCTGTCCTGGATCAACTGTGTGAAAGGCAAACACCCTACAATTGGTCAGCTATTGATCTGGCCAATGAAATTCCTTTTTTTTATTGTATAGAGAAGTCACTAAAAAAGTCGACTATATTGTGGTTATGAAAATGATGATTGAAATTCTCAAATTATCCCCCAAATAATATTTTTCATTAGAGTTAGCCTCTTAAGTTAACACACCATTAGTATTATTTCTAAAAAAATTACATTAGTATTATTTCAAAGGATCTAGTATCTACTTGAAATGTGCTAACATGAGGAACTGGGAAATTATCAAGTAGTGAAAAGATGTAGAGAAAAAACCTGACTAAAGTTTTTGAATAATAGATCTATAGTTTTATAATTAAAATCATTTTGCCTTTTATTAGTAAAGAAGTCCAGTGTAAAATATACCATAGTTTTATCACTTACTTGTAAACTTTAATAAGATAAGATACTAGATTTTTTTTTTTGGTTTTTGGGTCACACCCAGCAGTGCTCAGGGGTTATTACTGGCTCCATGCTCAGAAATTGCTCCTGGCAAGCACAGGGGACCATATGGGACACCGGGATACAAACCGATGACCTTCTGCATGAAAGGTAAACGCCTTACCTCCATGCTATCTCTCCGGACAGATATTACAATTTGAACTGATACTATGATGGAGAAACACCTACTGAGAAGTTATTGGAACTTTCCAAATAAAATATGAGTTGTTTTTAAGAGACAAAAATTTCTAATTCTAAAAATTCCATCTGGTAAAACTTTTCATCTGTAAAATTGCTATCACTATTTTTCTTAAATATTGAGCCTAATGCCCCGAGACTTTCTTTATTAAGTTGATCTTTTGTTATTGTCCCGAAGAGGTCAACTTTATTTCTTGGATAGATGTAAATTATCAGAATTGCATAGAGGAAAAAATGGTAAAGAATACCTTGTGGGTGGATTTGGTAGTCATAGAAATTCTGATCTATCTATCCTAAGAAAAACATCTCTACTGTGGAAAGAATTGATGAGCAAAATGTTGTAATATGAGATATCAACTTACAACAGAGACTGGCACACATGACAAAGAACAATACCAGTGTTAGCACAGATGTAGGGAGAAAGTGATTCTCATTCACTGCTGGTGGGAAGGCTAAATGGGTCCAGTGTTTTGGGGAAAATATCGATATTCCTCAAAAAGCTAGAAATTGAGTTTCCATATAACCTAGAAGTTCCACTCATGGGAATATATCCTACAGGCCCCACAATACAATGTAAAAGAGTCATCTGCATTCCTATGTTCATCAAAGCACTATTCTTAATAACCAGAAACTTAGAAACAATCCGAGTGCCAAGAATAGAAAAATGACTACAGAAAATGTGCTACATCTACTCAATGAAATACTACACAGCTGTTAGAAAAATGAAGTAATCAAATTCACTTATACATGCATTTATATAGAGATTATTATATTCAGCATAATGAGTCAGAGAAACAGTGATAGACATAGAATTACTTCACTCTATGAGATATAAAGAAAAAATTAGTAAGCAATAATGACAGAGACAATAGAAGTAAGGATTGGGAAAACAAAGCTTCCCACAAGTAGCAGGAGAGTGCAGTTAGGGCTGAGAAGGAACCAGTATGGCAATGATAGTAGGAAATGATCATTCTGAACAACAATTGGGTGTTGAAAGGAGATAAAGTGATAGGCATTAAACAATGAAAATATTAGCAAACCTAGTGTTTAAAAGGGGGGAAAAAGGGAGAGAGAGGAGAGAGAGACGAGAGAGAGAGAGAGAGAAAGAGAGAGAGAGAGAGAGAGAGAGAGAGAGAGAGAGAGAGAGAGAGAGGAAAACTGTCCCTCAGGCATGCAGAGGTGAAGACAGGAGTGAAATTGGGGACATTGGTGGTGAGAAATATGCACTGATAAAGGCTGTTGTTTATATTGTGACTGGAATTCAATCATAAATAACTCTGTTTCTGTGAAAATAAACAGTCCCTGTATTATGAACAACCTTGTATCCACAGTGTTTAAATAAAGTGATTAATAACAAAAACAAAAGAACAGAGATGGGATATGACCTTGGTGTCTTCACAAGAAATCAGCCTTAAATTTATAGAATAAGATCTGGGGCCCAAGACCTGTCACCCAACAATATACCACACACTCTTCCAATTGCCAGGTGGTAGGCATAAATTGAGGCAGGAATGTAAAAGACTTTTGGGAAAGTACTAAGGAAATTCGGGAGTGAGATGAGACTCTAGACTACAACTACTGGCTTTTAACTTATATCTAGGATATAATGAAATATAGTAAAGAGCAAAAAATGATAAAGGCAACAGACCTACAAACTGCTTACTTGGAGTAAGAAGGGTGACTGACACATTGATGGAGAGAAGATACTCTGGTAATGAATGTGGTGCTGAAACAATAAACAATGAAACTATCTTTAACAGTACTGTAAATCATAGACCAGAATAAATGTGATGAGGAAAATAAAAATTTTAAAGGTGTTAAGGATAATTATTTTATGTATTTGATCCTATATTGACAATATAAAAAGCTCCTGCAAAGGCAAGAAGGTAAAATTATTATGACTTTTGTAGAGTGGCCCAAGTAGTAGCCTAGATACGAAAATACCTGGTGTTAGTTCTTGCTCTGTTATTCTGCCTCAATACATTGTTTATTTTTACTTCTATCCCTTCCTGTATAAAGTGAATAGATTCAATTATTCTACAGCAGAATTTTTCTGCAAAAGACTTTTCAAATAGCTTATGGCACATACAGTACTACTTATATGTATGACTTTTGTTAAGCTCTTTTTTTCTCATGAGGAGACATTTACCTAGCAGGAATGTTATGAAAAATGAGAATGTTTAGCATCTAGTGAAGAGATTGCACAGAATAAAACCAATTTTTTTTCTTAGTGATTCTGTGACTTGGTCTTAAGTAGACCTATTGCACATTGAGGTGTTTTGCTGGTTTATGTTTATCTCCATTATATGGATTTTACTTTGATATTAAAAAGGAAGTGATTCAAGGCTCTTGGTTTTTTTCTGAGTGAAACGATGGGTCTGTCCCAGGACCTTATGAAACTCTAAGGGAGATTAGTACCTCAAAGAGCTATAAGAACTTAACCCAACCTTGGTAGCCTTGAGAACCAAATCATCCCCATTCAGCTGAATAAAAAGTACTTCTGGTGAGGGGACGATAGGTAAACATATTTCTCTGAACTTTGGAAAATGCTAGATCCTGTCGGCTTCAAGAATAACTTCTCTGAATGCTTTTCAGAAATCACTCACACATTATTGTGAACTCAGCAGGGCACTGGCAGGTGGGACAGAGGACAGCTAGACAGTCAATTAAGTCAACTTCATATGTCTACCAAATAAGAAATTTTTGGAAAAAATAGACTTCGTTGCTGGAGGGAAATAAAGTCTATATTTGATTTCCACCCAACTCTCTCCTAATAAAAATGCAGATGGACACCTTGGAGATTTTTCCTAGAGGAAAATAGCATTGAAATATCTTGTGCAGTATAGAAAAATAGCTGAAATCTATTTTGAAGCTTTAAAATGTATTCTTCAATGAACAATGGGTTTTGATCTTTTTGTTTAGCTTGGACTAAAACTGTGCCTCTAGAGGTCACCAGTGCACCAGATCTGTAGGTCACAAACCTTCCAAACTGCTTAGGAAGAGTCAAAAGCCCTACTTCTATCTGACAGAGAAAATAAGGCAAATAAATGATCACACCAGCTATTCTTCAGTTTAAGAAATGGAAAATCCTTTTCTTGATTTTTTCATTTATTTTGTCTCTTCTCAGTACTGATCTAATAAAAGGAACTCATAATGGTCAAAAGCTTCCTTACTGATAGTTTTATTTTGGAAGTTAGAGAGGAAAATTTCTTTTGAACAAATGTCTGATCTAGAATTATGCTATTTTTGCTTCTAAAAAAACAAATGCTACTTTCTGTGATGCTCTAGCCAAGGAAGAAACTCTCCAAGTGTTTTCTCAGCATACTGCTCTCCAAGGGCCTGAACATACCAAAGTAAGAAGCATGGAAAACAGTCCTGTAATGAACTGTTATATAAGTTCTGAATTACTTTATGTGGGAGGAAACCATATAAAGTGCTTACATTGCTGTAGACAAATTAGAAACCATATAAAGGAATCATTGTAATAGTTAAGGCACACCTTCCTTTAGAACAGGGCTTCTCAAATTGTAGAGCACGTCCCCTGGGGGAGCGCGAGGCTCCGTAAAGGGGGGCACGGTTGACCTCTGCAAACACTGTCATAACAAGTTAAGCCCCGTGTTTATGTCTCTGTATGTCTCTGGAGCTGAGAGTTGCAGCGTCCTACTTCAAATCCCACTTCGAAAAGCTATGCATTGCAAAACGTGCTCATTGTAGCCATTAATCCAGACATCAACTCTGATTAAAACAGCAGCTCAAATTATTTTATATATTTTTTTGCAGGTTAAAGTTTTTTTTAAATAAGAATACTATTTACAGTCACACGGGACCTCAAAAATGTGTTCTTCTTCCTAGGGGGGCATGATAGAAAATAATTGAGAAGTACTGCTTTAGAAGAACAATCTATCTAGAACCCAAAATGGCAATCTAGAGACCTTCATGGGATATTTTTACTTAATTTGCCTTTTTAAAGTATTCATTAATAGGAGGACCTTTTGTACATGTCTTATTTGTGAATGTGTGTGAAGATGTGGGAAAAAGAGAGTGCATATCTTTCATTAAACTTCCACAAAATCTCTCAGATTAGTCTCATGTTATTTCTCTTCCTTCCAGGTTGAACAAGAACCTATGTTGCTTTGGAGGACTTGTCTCGAGAATCTCATTGCACAGGAGGACAGCTGGATTGAACCAAGGGAGAATGCAACACGCTGTGGAGAGAGCTTAGGACTTGCCCTGGCAGAACCCGTAGCCTGCCAGTCTTGCTCAAGCCTTGACCTATGAGTTACCACCCAGGGAGCACAGTATTGTTCCTGCTGCTCTGGGTGCTGTCCAAGAGGAGGAATTTCTACAAGACTTTCCCAGAGTCCAGAGACTTGCAAGCAGCTGACCCATCAGGAAATTGCCTCTCCCCTCTTCCTGCCTACATTCCTTCCAGAGTATTCCCCAGTCAGAGGAGTGGCCCAACTTCAGAAGATCTGTGTAGATTGACTGACAAGGAAACAGAAACCTTCCTCTAGATAAGAATCAAAGTACTATATAAAAATTGATTTATTCTGGACAATGCTTTTATTCCTCGGCTTTCTTGTAAGTGCATAGACTTCACTTTTATTCTACCATGTTAAGTTTTTATCATTTCTTTAAAGTGTGTGGAATAGTTAGTCTAAAGAAAATGAACTCTGAGAATTAATTTTTATTTGCCAGCTTACAAGAAAGAAAAATGTTTTCTCGGGGTTTGTTGCTACTTTTTTTTAGAACAATAAAAAAGAACAAAAACAACAAAAAAATTGCATTTTTATTTCTGAATTTTTTTAGCTTGATGTCTTTTTAAGTGTTGAGAGTATTGCAGGTATAGAGGAACTTTAGGAAAATATGTCACTTTCATTCATAATGGGAAATAATTTTGCATAGTCGATACACACGACTGTGTTGTGAAATGATTGTACTCAACTCACACGAGAATGTTTACTCTTCCCCTGTCAATGTAGAACTTTCTTTGAACTCTACTCTTCTTCTTTTTTGCCAGTTATGTGACTGTAAGTTTGTTATGTCAAAATTAATTTTTTTTGCAAAATAAGAGTAGAAAATAATCTTCCTTTGGGTTAATTTTGGAGTTAATATCTGCTCTGAGAAATTAAAGCTTTTCAATCAAGAGCCATTTCATCTTCACAAGTATATTGGTCTTTGAGGATTATTGTAACAACTTACTTCAAACTGAATGGCTTAAGACATCAGGAATTTATTTTCTCACAATTCTTGGTATAAAGTATCTGAAATCAGGATCTCAGCAGGACCAGGTCCTAACTCATGATTCAAAGGTAACACTCTTCCTTGGCTCATCTCCCTTTGGGTTTTGCCAACAACTCTTGGTACTCATTGAATTGTCGAATCCTCATCCTACTATCCTCCCACTCTATGACCCCGTATGGTATTACTCTTTCAGTGTTTGTCTCTATCCAAATTTCCCCATCTTGTAAAGACACTCTGGTCCTTTTAGATTAGGATGTACCATTATAATGACCTAATTTTAACTAAATTACTTCATAAAGACACTATATTCATATAAAGTCACATTTTTAAATACTGAACATTTGAATCAATGTAATTTTCTGGAGGGTAAGTGAGTGTGGTAGGTAGAATTCAATTTCTACCAGCAAAAACTTTTATATTTGGCTATTTTTTTGATCTGTGATTTTTCTCTTCTTGCTTCTCTGTGAATTAAAAGGTAGTCTTCTAAGGATCAGTTTGAATATAAATTTGATGATACCAAGAGTCAAAACAATGACCTTACATATCCAAGGTTCTATCACTTAGCTATATTGATTTCCAACCTTATATGGATCCTATTAGAGGTGATCTTTGTTCTCTGGCTTCCAGTTGGGTTAGCCAAAATGTAGGATGTAGGAAGATAGTGGGATGGAGAAGTATTTATTCCCTGAAGATGAGAGCGAGTCACTACAGTAGAGCTGTCCTAGAAAGAAACTGTTTACACAGATGTCTTTGCCCCTGGGAACTTTTTAAGGACTTCTTCAAACTTTCAGAGTTACCATCCACACTTCTCAATGTTCCCAGTTTTGCATTTTTCTACCCATATTTTGACCATGTTCTATTATTTAAACTCTTCACACAATGCACTTTGAAAATTTTCTTCAAAGACCCAACCTTGTCTACTTTTAGTGACTGAATTGCTTTTCTAAAAGTTCAATATTTGACCATTCAGAGTCAAGTAGGGACCAATTCTCTTTTCATTTGCTGCAACCTGACTAGGTCATTTCTGTTCTAGGAAACTCCCAATAGGAGAGATTCTTTATAAAATCAACTAGTGAGCCAAGCTAGCAGACTGGATGGTTGTGTGGATGCCATAGACTAGACTCACAGGGGTCCTCAAACTTTTTAAACAGGGGCCCAGTTCACTGTCCCTCAGACCATTGGAGGGCCAGCCTATAGTAAAAACAAAAATTGCGAACAACTTCCTATGCACACTGCATACATCTTATTTTAATGTGAAGAAACAAAACGGAACAATATGTGGCCCGCGGGCCATAGTTTGAGGACCACTGGTAGAGAGAGCATTCATAGTTTCCAGAGTATTCTAGAAAAGTCTTCTAGGATAGTGTCCTTCCCTGAGACAGAAAGGCTTTCACTTTGTGGGTAAAGACTATCAATCTAATGTCTAGATTTCATCTCTACTTTCCTGGGGAGCTATTTACTTTATTTTGTTGACTCAGATTCAGAATTTTTCATTGATCCAATATCTTGCTTAATATTTTGTTTTGCATTCTACAATTTCAAAGTGTGCTTTAGATTATCTTAGTTTCTGATTTAGTTCTTTTGCATTGCAGAGTAAATATTTATTAGTATCTGAAGGACCATGTTTAAATAGAATTGAGGAAAATTTCTAAACCTACATATTCTTAGATTGATCTAAGAAGTAGACACTATTATTCTTCTGAGTCTTAAAAGTGTGTTAAAGAAGTTTACAGAGATTCTTTGCTTACTCAGTAAGTTTATAAGGCCAGGACTTAAACACATGTTTTTAAATTTAATTATTTGTTTCTAGAAAAATGTTTATTTGTATATTATGTTCATCAGTCTTTAAAAACTAAACTCTACCATGTGACTAAAACTTAACATTTTTCTCTATTTTACCATTCAAGCTAGTTATAACATCAAGGATTTTAAGACTCACAGACATAGAATGGACAGAAAAAAAGCCCTCCAGGAACATTTCTCAGCTCATACACTCCCATTTATAACCTTATTTTTCTGTATATTACACTTATAGGGTTTTCTAGAAGTCTTCACTGTTAACTTATACTTGATATTAAATTTTTTTTACAGGATCCCTTCAGTAAGTTTCAGGGTTCTTCATTTCCGGTGGAATACCTTTTTGGCTGTTGCTTTAACACTTTTGGACCAGAGTAAAATCTACACCCATATTAATTTTCTAACAATATCTGATAAAAGTCCATTATGTATTGACCTTCATAAATTCACTATAGCCATGTAAATGGACTATTTGATTTAAGGTTGGGCATTACACCAAGTATATGAAATCTCTTTTCAAATATTTAAAGGAGAGAAAATGTAACTAGGAAACAAAGAAATAAACTGAATTGAATATCATGGCTTAAGGTTTTAGTTAAATTTAGAGAATACTGATTTGATTTGTATTAGAAACCTCACTAAAACGTTTAAGGAGAATAAAATTCATTTGAAAGTAGGAAAGTTTTCTTGTATATAAAGTAGCTCAGTCCAGATCGCATTTGTCTTATTGAAGTGTGAAAGAATAAAGAAATGCTTGAAATCTGTTTTCATAAACTCCACCTGAGTTTAAGAAAGAAATGGAAAATGTCCTACTGAATGCATATTAAATTATTTTGGAATTTAAACATTTGGAAAGACTCAAAGACATTTGAGAATACCCAAGTTGGTGTCAATTTACTTAAGATGTTTGAAAATATTCAAGTCAGTCTCAGTTTTTGTCTGGACAATTTCTAGATATATTGTTACCATTGCAAAATATTTTATGTCTGAAAGTTTTGAAAAATAATTGTTTTATTTAAACATCGTGTTTGCAAAATTTTTTATGAGTTTCAACCATACATTGTACACCATCCTTCACTAGTGCATGTTTTCTGGTGAAATTTCTGATACAATGTTTCAGTTTCTCTCCACTCTCACCCCTATACCTCTTGACAAACATTTTACATTGTTCTCTCTCTTCCTCTCTCTCTGTCTCTCTCTCATTCTCTCACTCTTCCTTTTATTTCCCCTTTTTGACACTATATAGTTTAAAGTACTATTAATGAAGGGGTATGTATCATGTACATCACTTTATTTTCTTTTTAGCACCGTGTTTTTGTCCAGAGTGATCAGTTCCAACCGCCATTGTCAAAGTGGTCCCTTCTCTACACTATTTTCTACCCTGCTCACTATTTGTGGCAAGCTTCCTATCATGGACTGATCCTCATGACCCTCATCTCTGTTGTTTCTGGATATTATTACCATACTATCATTTGTCTTTCTTACATTCCACACATGAGTGAGATTATTAATGTCTATCCCTATTTCTCTGACTCATTTCACTCATGCACATGTAACAAATTACATGACTTTATTTTTTCCTAACTGCTTTGTAGCTTTTTATTGTGTAGATGTACCACAATTTCTTTAGCTTCTCATCTGTTGACAGGTACTTGGGTTGTTTTCAGATTCTCACTATTGTAAATAATGCTGCAATGAACAGAAGAATTAAAAGGACTTTACTATATGCTGTGTTGGGGCCCTAGGGTATGTCTAGGATTGGTATTGCTGAAAATATGGAAATTCAGTTTCTAGCTCTTTAAAGAATATTCATATTGTTTTCCAAAAAGGCTGGTCCACTCTGCGTTCTACCAACAGTGAATGAGAGTTCCTTTCTTTCCACATCTCCACCAGCACTGATTGTTCTTGTTCTGTGTGATGTGTATCAATCTCTGTGGTTTGAGATGATATCTTTTTTTTTTTTGATTTACATCTCCCTGATTATTAGTGATGGGAAACATTTTTAGTGTGCCTTTTGACCATCTGTATTTATTCTTTGAGTAAATGTCTGTTCATTCTTCTCATTTTAGGATGAGGTTAGATATTTTATCTTGTTAAGTTCTATCAGTGTCTTGTATATCTTAGGTATTAATCCCTTATCTTATGGGTCTTAGTTGAATAATGTTTTCTATTTTGTGGGCAGTCTTTATATCCAGGAACTCTGTCCTCTCAGGTGAAGAAGTTTAATGTCATCCCATTTGCTTATCTTTGCCTCCAAATGCTTTGCCAGTGGTATTTCATCCCTGGAGATGCCCTTTGCTTCAATGTCATGCTGAGTTCTGCCTTTTTATCTATGTAGTTATGATTTTGGGTTGATCAAGATATTTAATCCATTTTTTTTACTTTTTTTGCATGACATTAAAGAGAGGTCAGAGTTTACTTCTTGTCATGTAGTTGATTAGTTTTCTCAGCACCAACTGTTGAAAAGGCTTTCTTTGCTTCACTTTGCATTTCTTGCCCCTTTGTCAAAGATTAATTGATTAAAAATTGTGGGCCCAGCTCTGAATATTCAAGTCTATACCATTGATTTGAGTCTCTCTTTATTCCAATGCCATGATGTTTTAATGACTACTGCTCTATAGTCTAATTTAAAGTCGGGGAAAGAGTTTACTCCCATATTTTTAAACAATTAATTTAGCTATTTATGGGTATTTATTGCTTCAAATAAATTTCAAGAGTATTTGATCCACATCTTTGAAAAAAGTCGTGGGTATTTGTAAAGAGATTGAAATTAATCTGTACAATGCTTTGGGAATTATTGTTATTTTAATGATATTAATCCAATCCGTGAGCAAAGAATGTGTTTCCATTTTCTTGTGTTCTCTTTTATTTCTTGAATCATGTTTTGTAGTTTTCTTTGTATAATTCTTTCACCTCTTTAACTAATGTACTTGATTCTCTGAGGCTCAATTATGAAGAGGATACTTTAAATATCTTTTTCTTCTATTTAATTATTTGTATATAGCAAAGCTATGCATTTTTGCATATTAATTTTGTTGCCTGACACTTTACTATACAAGTCTATTGTTTCTAGAACTTTTTCTAGACTCTTTAGATTTTCTATATACAGTATTATGTCATCTGCAAGCAGTGAGAGCTTCACTTATTCATTTCCTATCTGAATGCCCTTGATATATTTTTCTTGCCTGATTGCTATGGCAAGTACTTCTAGTAGTATATTAAATAGAAGTGGTGATAAAGAGCACCTTTGTTTTGTGACTGTTCTTAAAGAAAATGCTTTTAGATTTTACCCATTGCATATAATACTTGCAATGGGTTTGTAGTAAATATTTTTTATACAATATTGAGGAAAGTTTTTCAATTCCCATATTGTTCAGGGCTTTTATTATGAATGAATATTGGACCTTGTCAGATTCATTATCTGCATCTATTGATATAACTATGTGATTTTTGTTTTTACTTTTATTAATATGGTATATTATATTAATAGTCTTTCATATATTAAAACATTCTTGCATCCCTGGAATAATCCTACTTTGTCATGATATGTAACTTGCTTGATGAGCTGTTAGCTTCTATTTGCTACTATTTTGTTGAGTATCTTTGGCATGCAAGTTTTTTTTTAAATCTGAGTCAAATAACAAATACAATATCTAGTAAAATAACTATAAGCAAATTTTTAAAAAGCTTACTTCTGTTTCACTTTCAGTGTTAGAATGATGAAAATAAAGAACAAGTATCTGTGATAAGGTGAAGAAAAGATCAACTGTGCCCCATGTGTTAAGTTTGAGGAAAATCTTTATTTCCTCATCTGTGTTGCATGCTTAAGCACTTAGTCTAGCTTCCTGTTGTCCACAGAATAACATCTGAGGCTCTCTCTCTGTCTCTTAATTTTACAGATGTTCAAAACATATCCAACATCATTTCTTTCTATTGTTTCATAGTAGTTTTTGGAAAAAAGGCAAAACATTTGAAGGGTGATGATTAAGCCGTCCTTAGATGAGATGGGCCTGTAAAGAAGCAACTCATGGAAGTAAAAGAGCTATTGGCAGACCAAGTTCCTAGGTGTGCATTTTAAGGTTCCCACACAGGCTACCGAGGTAGGAACATAGATCCACCTTTATTTTATTTTATTTTCACTCAAAAACAAATTTTTATATGCTTGGAATATTGATAATCATTCTGGTACTTTAATTCACACTTAAAGTTTAATTTTTCTTTTTATTTATTTATTTAAAGAATATTCATCACATAGTTGACATTGTTGGTGATAATATTTTATTTTTAGATAGTGAAAGCAGTTATTGGAAAAATGGAAAGAAAAATAAAATGGAAGAGATGAAAGAAAGAAAAATTTGTAGCAAGATCATTTTTAAAAATTATTGTATCACCAATGTATTCATTAATATAATGGTAGAAGGTTTAGTAAACTCTTGCTGTATGTTTAGTCTGCTAAATTAGGGTGTTCCTTTAGGATATCAGCATCAAAGAAATAAAGTTGTACAAAAATTCAAAGCTATGATACTATAAACTTTACAGGTACATATTCAGTTGTAGGGCCTCCTGGAAGAAGGCCTGGTTTGAACATGGTGATACATTTGTGGGTGTGATTGGAGCTGCCAGACTTTCCTGAAAGAAGGAAGGTAGGGCAGAGGTTACCTACACTCTCTCCAAAAACAAAAACAAAAACAAAAACAAAAACAACTCAAACAAACCCAGATGATATCAGCCCCACAGCTGGTATACCGAATTGTAGAGTGTCACTGATGAGGCAGGCTATTGGGTAAATGGTAATTTTGGGTGATGGAGGCAGTAAGAATGGCTTTGGCATGATGGGGGTTTGGCCCACTCTCTCCTTCTGAGATGGTCAACTTTGTCCTGTGTGGGTCAATGTAGCCATCATTTCTCAGGACACAATCTATATCTTATTCAATAAAAGAATGAGACTATGGAGCTGTCCAGTTCTAACATGGCAATTGAGTTTGTGGGCATAGTTGCAACTGCCAGTCTTTACCAAATGAAGGAACAAATGGGATAGGCTCCTCACACCCATTCCTAAAAAAGCCCTATACATACACAATAAGATAGTGAGCATTTGGTTATAGAGACATGACATTAGTTTTGTTGTTTACTTGGAGCACAACAAGAGGTAATCCTTGAGTTGCATTTCTTGTAGCTGGTACCAATTTTCCTGACTATGAAATGTAAGTGATTCTAAAAGCAGAGATATCCTGAAAGTAAAAGCAGTAATAACAAAACTTCAGTGCTAGATATTTGCAGGAGTGGATAGAGACTTTTGTCAAGTGGCTTACTTAATAAATGATCTGTTATTTTCTGGGCTTTTGACTTGCCTGGAAATATCTAACAGTTGGAAGTAAGAGCTGCAAGCAGTTTGCTTTCAAAAAGGACCAAAACATTATTTGGTATCTCTAACTTTACAAACAGTGCAGTGGAAACAGTGGGTGACAATAAATGCTATATGAACTGTCTTTAGCTCAGTTTCATTGGATTTTTGTTGAATTCTCAGATTTAGAAAGTTTGGATTTTGTAAATGATATTAGTCTGCTACAATTTGTATCTCTAAAGTTTGGGACCACATTTGGTGATACTTAGGGCTTAATCTTTGTTCAGTGTAGTGCTCAGGGATCATTTCTGATAAAGTGTTCAGGGGACCATTTGGAATGCAGGTTGCCCGTAGGTAAACTGCATGCAAATCAAGCTCCCTATCCACTGTGCTATCTCTCCAGCTTGTATGTTACTTTTTAAGTGATGGTAACTTTTAAAAAGAAATTTAAGGGGTTGATTATTGGATTTTCTTAATGTGATGTCCAAGTGTTTCTAGATAAGTACCTTTTGTTCTTTCATTGCTTTTTGTCAACCTGCTGATAAGTCTGCAAAAACAAGATATGTTTGAAAGTTTTCCACTCTATTTCCTGCTTCTAAAGTGTAAATGCTTTAATTATTTGAAACTCTCTGAGGTCCTCTCCAAAAGAATTGTTAGAACATTGCAATTCTACCAAGGAAAATCTCTCTAGGGTCCAGGATAAGGTTTGAAATTTAAAGAGATATGCATTTAAAATAACTTAAAATCAATTTGGTATGTATTTCAGAGTAAACGTTTTGATAATGGTTTTGTGTGTGTCTTTGAATATCTTTAATTTGTTTGGATAAATCTAATTCATAAGAGAGTGCTTATTATAAGACTGGTATGCATTGTATTAAATTTAGAAATGAGTTTTCTCATCCTTCATGGAAACAAATTTCATGTCTAACTTCACTTTCCTGCTTGCAAAGATTATAAGAACATTTTAGAAGAGGTGGCCTTCCAAGTTTTCTCACAGTGGTTTCTCACAGGGTATTGAGGAAAAAGGATTTACTTTGGCATATTGCATATATTCAGAGAACATTATCTTCAAAGTATCCTAGAGGTTATGTAGTTCAAATAATTTTTATAGATGAGAAATGTAAGATTCAGATAATTAAATGGAATAAATAAATTAACAAGTATTGCTGAAAATACTTATGCACTTGACTCGTAGTTCAGTGCAATAAAATACAAAAATAGTTTTCATTACTTGAACATTAATTTAGAGCATCTATTTTCTTTGATTGACTCAAAGAGAAAAAAATACTATATAAGATATATTTGTACACAAAGCATTTTAGATCTGATAAATATCCTTCATTATGCACTCACTTCCCAAACATCAGAACTAAATATTTTCAAGTATGTTTGTGGTAGGACTGTATGCATTATGATATTAATCCTGCCACTTGATATTGCATGCATAAAAATAAAATATTGCATATTTACTCAGAATCTAAACTTACTCTCCTCATTCTCATTCACTAACTATATTCCATAATACGCAGTTACTGTGCAACAGGACCACTTTGTGAAAATCGAATATATTAACAATCACAGAATGTCTAAGTTGTGGGGTAAACTAATAATTCCTTAGTTAAAAAAATATAACTTTGAAAGAAGATAGGTAAAAATTATTGCATTTGACCATTTTGCGTTTTCATTTGCAGTGAACCAGGGACTAGCATTTGGAAATTAAAAAAAAAAATTGAACAGTAGTGTACACAGGTAGCTCATCTAGCCGAATAATCTACCTCTATTGCAAATTGCTCTGGTGGCACTGCTGTCACTAGTATCATATAAAAATTTTGTATTGACCACAAAGTAAGATTTTGGGGTTAAATAACTTAGTATGCCAGGAACCTCTAGTTGGTCTATGGCAGGATGCTTCATGGTAGAGTCTCCCTGTTTTTAGGCCAAAGGTTTTTCCTTTCTATTTCCCCAAACTTTTGTTGTGCCTATAAAAAACCAAAACAAATAAACATTCCTGCTACACACACACACACACGCACACACACACACCTTTTCCCCCCACATTTTAAATTTTTTTTTTTTTTTTGGTTTTTGGGCCACACCCAGTGACACTCAGGGGTTACTCCTGGCTATGTGCTCAGAAGTCGCCCCTGGCCTGGGGGACCATATGGGGCACGGGGGATCGAACCGCGGTCCGTCCAAAGCTAGCGTGGTAAGGCAGGCACCTTACCTCCAGCGCCACCACCCGGCCCCACATTTTAAATTTTTAAAAAATTTCTTATCTTTTAAATAGGGGCTCCTGCCTTTTACACAAAACATTGGGGCACAGATTACTTTGTTTTATCACATAGTTTTACATTTTTCTATAAACCTAAGAAAAAATATAAAAGAAAGGCTGGGATCCAGGGGTCAAGTGGTCTCAGATGCATTGGTGGGGAAAAAATGAAGACTGACCTAAATATCCAAGCCAAAATCAGCAATAGAATCAAGAGGCCTAAACTTTAAAAATCTAAACTTATATTATACTTACGGTTATACTGGCAAGCCAGGGAGTAAAGGAGATGGGATAGTATGTACATTGGTCTATTGGTGGAGGGCGGTTGACACTAGTGGTGGTCCTGACTTGTGTGTATCTGAAATTCAGCAATGAAGGGCATTGTAGATCACAATGGTTTCAATAAACTAAAAAGTATATTTAAAAATATCTTATTTTTTCTTAGCTTTCTGGAATTATTGATCTTGATTTCTGTCTTATTTTTGAAACACATATTAGATCCTTGAAATTAATGATTTATGTTTTAGTGATAGAATGTTCTGCTTTTTCATGATTCTATTCTTGTTCAGTTCTTCCCAGTCTGTGTTCCTATATGCATTCAAAGTATGTAGCAAGTTTTCAATAAGTTCAAAAATGAGTAAACAGATTCTTACATAGTTGTGTTTATTGCCACCCATTTTCTGTTAACTCTAAAATATCTGTTATCTTTTATCAGCACAAGATACTACTTCTTTCTCTATTACCTAGGTACTTATAATTCAATACTAAAAATAAAATTATATATTTAAATCTATATTTCTATTTTAAGACTCAGCTATTTACTCAAGTTAAAAACTTCATGGGGAGGGGGTGTTTGCCTTGCATGTGATAACCTAGGATGGACCATGGTTTGATCCACCGGCATCCCATATGGTCTCCTAAGCCAGGAGTGATTTCTGAGTGCATAGCCAGGAGTGACCCCTGAGTGTCACTGGGTGTAGCCCAAAAAAGCAAAAAACAAAACAAAACAAAAAACCCTCATTCATTGGGATTTATCTTCTGTTTTCTTACTGACTCCAATTTGAATCTACTATAACATTCACTCGTTTTATGATTTATTATTATTGCTAGAATTGTATTCAAATTTATATAATTTTTGGCTACTTTAGAAACCTCACTTAAAGGTTTTCTCTTAGGTATTCCACCTCAAATACCTTCCTATTTACAGCTAGCATAATATTAATATATGAAACATATATCTGTTTCTAATATTCTTTTATTTTGTCATTTCTTTTTTTGTTTGTTTGTTTTTTTGTTTTTGGGTCACACCCGGCAGTGCTCAGGGGTTACTCCTGGCTCCATGCTCAGAAATTGCTCCTGGCAGGCACGGGGGACCATATGGGGCACTGGGATTTGAACCGATGACCTTTTGCATGAAAGGCAAACGCCTTACATCCATGCTATCTCCCGGCCCCTTATTTTGTCATTTCAATGCCTTACCATTTTCCAAGAAATAAACCCACTTGAGTTATATGTTAACAAAATGTGGTCCTTTACTTCATTTTAGTCACATACAGTTGTTTATATATCTCATCCTAAAATTACAATTATTATTTTCTTACCTTCACCAATGCCATTAGTGCCTTCCTTTTTCTTTTCACATATATCTGCTGATGTATCTGCTGAAATGTTTCTGAATAATTTCTGTAGAGAAATGAATGAAGACTATAATGTTTTTCTTGGTTCACACTATTTTTGTATTCAATTAAATTACTTCACTTAAAGAATTATTTTAATAACCATATGTTTAAATATTTATTTTATTTTAGATTATAGGACTCTTTAAGTGTCAACTCTGCATCATGTTTCTTTCTCAGGACATTGACTAATGCTTGAAATAATCTGTAGAATAAATGCTGGTGATAAGACTTTTGTTAGCTTTCAATCTATAAATCTAGAAAACTTCAACCCTGCACTATTGATTGGTGGCTATGTAGTTTACTCTAGTAGCTTACTCTGTAGTTTGGTCTATAGATTTTTCATATTTATGTGCTATAGAGGAAAAGAGATGGATATAAGTTAAGTCCTTAGGTTTATTTTTATTTACCCTAGTAAAATCACAATTCTGTCTATTCAACTGAATAAATATTTCTGAAACACTATTTAAATATTACTGAAATACAGTCACTATTTAAATTATGTGCACAATCCATCCTGTGCACATGATTTACCAAGTAAATTTTCTCAGATGAAAAATTCTGTATTAGGTTCCAAGTTTCTTTGACAAAGGTCTAAACTTCATAATACAACTAGTAATTATTAAATTCCTTGATTTGATTCTTACTTGCTTCTCATCTCATATTCTATCTCTCCTGATGCATCTGGGTCCCACAAGAATAAATGACTTTTTATTCATTCATGGGCTGGAGCAATAATGGCACAATAGTAGGGCATTTGCCTTGCACTCGGCCTCGCAGCTGATCCAGGATGGACCTGGGTTCGATCCCCATCATCCCAAATGGTTCCCTAAGCCAGGAGCAATTTCTGAGTGTATAGCCAGAAGTAACCAATACCTGAGCGCCACCAGGTGTGGCCTAAAAAACAAGCAAAAAAGCAAAAGAGCAAACAAAAAAAGAGTTGTTCATCCAAATTCCTTATTTAACTTAACTTCTTATTTCTCTCTCTATTACTTTTTCCAAAAAATCTGAATGTCCAAATTTAGAGTAAAAATATTTAATTCCTTCATTTTTCGATTTCACTGCTCATTTTTCTTTAACACCTTGTATTGTCTTATACATAAATATTATATTAGTATTATTGCCTTTATTAATGCCTGTGTACCTCATTTATACTTAAAAAATTTTGTGATCATTGTATACTAGGTGCCTAGCATAAAAATGTTCAGAAACTGGTAATAAATATTTACTGAATATATAAATTAATGAATCCACAAATATAAATTATGTTAGCATTAGGTTTTCCATTTACTTTGCTATTAAAGTTGCATGATAAAAGAGCTAAAACTCTGAATTTATAAAATGTATTTATTTTTCTCAGACATGATTTTATTTTCAGGTATACAAAAGGAATCTGGGTTTTGCGGATCTGGTAAGTATGTCATATTCTCTGAGTCAAAAGAACAAAGACTTCTCTTAAGATTATGCAAAAATATGTGGAATATGGTGACTGTATGATAGCTAATCTTGGGCTGGAGTGATAGTGCAGTGGTATGGTGTTTGCCTTTCACAAGTTTGATCCAGGACTGGCCTTGATTCGATCCCATGTCCCATATAGTTGCCCAAGGCAGGAGCGATTTCTGAGTGCATAGCCACGAGTAATCTCTAAGCATCACTGGGTCTGGCCCCCAAACCAAAATAAATAAATAAATACATAAATAAATAAACCTATGATTTGAAATTAAAGCAAAAAAACAATAGCTAATCTTATGTTACTGAAAGGAAGGAAGTCCCACCTCTCTAAGTTAGTAGTAATGGTCAAAGAAGACTGAAACAAATATATTTTTTTAACCACTGTGAAGTCTGGGTATGATACCATGACAAATCTGTGAGCTTAGGAAAATAAATCTTTCAGTGTTGTTGTATAGTGGTTTTATCATCTTGTGAGGTAGAAGCCTGAAATCTATTAGTGACTCATCACTGCAAGATATCCTTATTTTTAGCCCTAAAGGTCAACTTGCAATGCTTAGAGAGTGGGAGACGGGGATGAAGTGTTACCAGCTCAGCTGAGTCTTGTTTTATTTATAAATACTGTGCAGATTAATTTTAAATGGGTTAAATTTAATTTGGGGGTTTAAACAGATACCTTCTTTTTCCCCTAATAGGAGTCAAAAGAAAGACTAGAATAAGAGTTATATATGCATTAATAAATTTTGGGTATGCTATGAGTGGTTTTATTTGTGACAATTGTTACATTTGATGCATTAATGAAATAAACTGAAAATTATACTGGTTTCTTCCTTAAAATGTTCCAAAACTATAGGAACTAGCACAGAAAAAATTATATTTGATATTTTTGTTATAGAGAAATGATCCTCAACTGTAGTATAACTAATTATTTCTCACTTGTGGCACTGCCATAGGAAGATTAAGGAGAGAAGGCATGAGTCAGTCTGGATGAATTGTCCTCAGTATGTAAAAACTGAAGAGTGTGGCTTAGTGATCTCCTATGCTGTCAGAGTAGTGGTCTCTGAGAGAGAAGTTTTGCCTCAACATAAATTATAATGAAGTAAATTTTTTGAGTAGTCCAGTTATTCACAAATTTCCTAATTCATATTTTGTGTTGGGCCATTTGCATTATGAGAGAAAAATGTTATTATTAGAATATTTTTATTAAAAAAAGAATATTTTTATTAGGATATAATTCCTCTATAACTGATTTTACTCAAAGAATGCTTGGAGTTAAGGAGAGAGAGCAGAGGAAAGAAGAGAAAGGAAATAAAAAGGAGAAGAAAGAAGAAAAATAGAAGAAAGAGATCAAAAGTGATTGCAGACTTAGTCAGCTATTCATATACATTATATTTACATATTTTCCTAGTTATAATAATTTCAGGTCCTAAGTTCAGTTTCAGCTTTAAGGATTGAAACAATAGTGGGTGAGTAGAGATATTTGATATTCAAAATCTGCTTTCAGTGGTTACTCCCTGTCTCAATTTTGAGAAAAGGTGATGTATAGGGCCATCATTTCTCTACCTCAGTCTTTCTACTTGATTCCTTAATATATTTCCATTGTATAAATTCTAACCCTAAAATACCACCAATTCCTTAGAATTTTTAATTCTTAATTCTTTAGAAGAAATAATTTATCTAAAAGCATAAAAGTCATTTATCCAATGTACAGTGATAAATTGTGCTACTGCCATGTTTAATAATACTTTCCTTTAGAATTTAGAGGTTTTGAAAGGAGGAAACTCTTAAGAATTAAAAACAAGTTTGATTTGTAACTCTTTCACTTCTGTTGCATGAATGCAATGGATTTTAACAGCTAAATCTTGTTTCCCAATAATACTAAGTAATTCATTTATAACTTATAGTTCAGATGGTACTCTTAGGTTAGTGCATTATTTATCACTGAAGAAGAGATGAGGTCAGTCCTCCAAAGAAGAGAAAAATCAGTTTATTCCATTTACTAACTACTCATCTCAAAAAGATTGGAAACAATCAATGCTGATGGTGATGCGTTGAAGAATGAACCATACATAATTCACTATTTGTAAGAGTGTCACCTGGTTCATTGTCTATGGAATGTAATATGAATATTTCTCAATGAAGTA
>PVKC010011429.1:0-24680 GCA_004027635.1 Crocidura indochinensis
TTACTCACTCCTTGGCTCGCTGGCGGCTTCAGAGTACAATGATTTCTGGGTTCGCTTCCCAGGGCTCTGTTCTCAAAGGAGAGGTCCAAGAAATTAGGACAGATAGAAGCAGGAAGAGGTCCCCTCAGTCCTCCATGTTCTTCTGGGGCGCCAAGAGATCAGAGCGCAGCAGAGCTGAGTTTCCCGCAGGCGTCGCTTTACAAAATGAACTTTCTAACTCGATCCTGCACCAATCAGTGCATGACCTTCTTGATGATAGGAATCAAACAAAGAAATAGATACATTTTAAGGAGAAAATTTTAATCAAAATATTCTTTTAAAATATATGTATTTTTATCTCTTTGATCTTGATTGATCTTTCACATCTCTAATTACCCTTAGCTTTTGCTATCTGCCCACTTCTACTGTCAACAAATCCTCTTTCTACTTTATTTCCAAACTATATTTTGGGACCTTCCTTATTCTATACAATTTTCTTGGTAATGCCATTCATGCCATTATTTTCAAATTTCTTAAATGTAAATGACTATGAAATATTTAGTTCTGAATATATAAATCTCAATGTATAATTAAATTACTTTTACCTTATTCATGAACTACCATCATACATTTTATTTTTCTTACATCCAAAAATTACTTCTCCTCCATAAGGTTAGCCAATAGTTATTTTTGAAGTAAAAATAATACTGCATTTCTCATCTGCTTAAAATCTATCAATGACATTTTTTTTTCCTACTGACAAAACTCTTTTCCTAAACTGGCATAGAAGTCTTTTTATTATTTGAGTTTCTTCTTGGGTTTGGAGCTGATTCTTTTCATACTGACTCCATTCTTTTTGTTTTGTTTTGTTTTGTTTTGTTTTATGGGTCACACCTGGTGGCTCTGAGGGGTTACTCCTTGCTCTGCACTCAGAAATTGTTCCTGGCAGGCTCAGGGACCATATGAGATGTCTAGATTCAAACCACCAACCTTCTTGTGTTGGTCGCATACAAGGCAATTGCTCTACCGCTGTGCTATCACTCCAGCTCTGACCTCATTCTTAATGACTGGAAATAGTAGAATTTACCATACCTCCAAAATGTACCAAAGTTGTACTTTTATAGGCTCTTCTCTATATTTTTGTTGTGTATGTAAGCATTTCTTGGGATTATTGTGTTACTGACCCTACCTTGATTGTTGTTTGTGCCCTACCCTAGGGTGTGACCTGGCATTCTGCCCCCACCCTAGGGTGGTACCTGATTCTGCTCCCACCATTGGGTAGTGCCTGATTTTGGGGTATAAATCAAGGGTCTGTGGAAGGCGGGGGGCTTTTTTCTTCCTGGCCTATTCCTAGGCCTTTTGGGGCTTCGGCCTCTTCCAGGAATAAAGAGCTATTTTCTTCGAAGCCTGGCTGCCTTTTAGCTTTCTTCCTGCCGCATTCACCTCAGAACTGCTGGTTGAGCAGGGTGGCAGACGCGTTCTCCGAGCTGGAGGGGAAAGGCCTCATTCCCCATCCCTCCATCAGTGAACCTCTTCAGGGGCTGACTTGCTACAATTTTTAATTTTGCCTGCTTTCACATACATTGCTAAAATCTATATACTTCCAAGATCTGGCAACAGTACCACTTTTATATATAAAAAGAACATTCCAGGGCCAGAAAGGTAGCATGGAGCTAAGGCGTTTGCCTTTCATGCAGAAGTTCATTGGTTTGAACCCCAACATCCCATATGGTTCCCTGAGCTTGCCAGGAGCAATTTCTGAGCTTGGGGCAGGGAGTAACCCCTGAACACTGCTACGTGTGACCCCAAAACCAAAAAAAAAAAAAAAAAAAGAAAAGAAAAAGAAAAAAAAAGAACCTTTCTAGTCAGAATTAATTAACCATTGTTATTTATTTTTTTACTGTTCTCAGCCTCTATAAACACTGTAACTTGATGTACTTTGTATAATTCCAATAAAATGTAGACCTCTATAGGTAAGATAATAATCTTTAGGTCTCCTTTTATAAAAAATGATAAGTCATTCATTTAAGTTATTTTATTGATAGGAAATGGAAAAATCTTTTAAGCATTACACAGCAGAGAAAACCTTTATATGTAATACCTTTACTCTCCAAAATAGCTACCAATATAATAATTTATAAGAAGGATTTAACACTGTAAGAGTTTTAGCATAAAATGAAAGATGTATTAGATCTTGTTTATAATTAGATATATTTGTAAAAATATAATATCTATTTATAAAAGTTGAAAAATAAACATTTTCTTTTTTCTTTTTAGGGGCACCACACCCAGCAGGGTTATTCAGGGGTCATTCCTGGCTCTGCACTCAGAAATGTCTTCTGACAGGCTCAGGGATATGAGCATCCCATATGGGATACCAGGCATCAAACTCAAGTACCTCCCAAGTTGGCAGAGTGCAAAGCAAATGCTCTATCTCTGTGCTATTACTCCATCCCCTAAAAAATAAGCATTTTATACAATAAAATGACATTTTAGGAAACTACTGTCATCTCTATGTTATTATTCTATATGATTATTCTTTTTTTTTTTTTTTTTTTTTTTTTTTTTTTTTTTTTTTTTTTTTTTGGTTTTTGGGCCACACCCGGCGACGCTCAGGGGTTACTCCTAGCCATTCGCTCAGAAGTCGCTCCTGGCAGGCACGGGGGACCATATGGGGAACCGGGGATCGAACCGCAGTCCGACCTAGGTTAGCGCAGGCACCTTATCTCCAGCGCCACCGCCAGGCCCTCTATATGATTATTCTATATTATTCTATATGAAAATGGAAAATAAACAATCTGAGGAAATCATTATTTATAAATAAATTAATAAATATATTTAATTAGGAATATTTCAAAAATGTTCATTTTCTTGTTAAGAAACTCTTTTTTTTCTTTTTTTTAATCTTACTGCAAAGAGAAATGCATATTTAAATTACACCGAGGGAACAATTCTTTACCAGATTGGGAAAATATGGAGGGAGTTCCTCTCAAAAGGGAATCACACAGGTGCCTGGCGGGGTTACAAAATGATCCCCCTGTTCAGAGCAAGGGTCTTATATCTTCTGCCAGAACCACATATGCCACCACAGCTGCCACTGGGACCTGTATCTTTTTATTTTTTTGCAAAAAAATACTTTATTTATAAATCTTCATATATAAAATAGAAATTAGCACACTAAACAACACATTTAAAAGATATAGTGGTAGTGTCTAATAAACTCTACAAAATTAGGAGCCAGAGAGACAGCATAGAGGTAGGGTGTTTACCGTGCATGCAGAAGGACTGTAGTTTGAATCCCAGCATTCCACATGGTTCTGTGAGCCTGCCAGGGGTGATTTCTGAGCAGAGAGCCAGGAGTAATCCCTGAGCACTGTCAGGTGTGACTCCAAAAAAAAAAAAAAAAAACCTCTATAAAATTAGCCAGTCTTATTAAAGTAAGAAAATGCATAAATTGCATCATTTTTAGAGCACTTCAGATTAAAAAAAAAAAAAGCTTTGTGCCAAATTTTCAGTACAAAGAAAGCTCTTAATAAAATAGACTTTAAAAATTACAAATAAGGGGCCAGAGAGATGCACAGTGGTAGGGCATTTGCCTTACACACAGCCAAACCAAAACAGACCTACGTTTGATTCCCAGCATCCCATATGGTCCCCCAAGCCTGCTAGGAGTGATTTCTTTTTTTTTAATATATTTTTTATTTTGATCATAGTGGCTTACATATCTTTCACATTAGTATTTTAGGTACATATTAAAATTGAATCATGGGAATACCCACCACCAAATTTGTCCTCCCCCTTCCCCCTTCCCTTTCTGCAATCCATATTCCCCATAATCCACCCCCCCAGGCTGCTAGAGTAGGTGGTCCCCTCTTTGTCCAGCTTACTATCAGTCATCATACATCTGTTTGGTCCTGGTTTCTCCCTTGTTTCTCCCTCTATTTGAGAGTCTAACCTAGATAAATCGAGTTATGTGGTTTTGTTTGAGGGAGAGAAAGGCAATAGAATGAGGTAAAGATTAAGCAAAATAAAAATACAAATAAAATAAAAATAATAAAAAATAAATATAATTAATTAATTAATTAATTAATTAAAAATATGCTGAGAATGGGTGGAGTCCTTCTAGTGGCTATCTGCCTCAGTTTGAGAGAGGACATGAGAAAGGTAATTGAAACACCATAAAAATACAAAAATAAATGTCAAATTTGATATCCAGTGAGCCCTGCAGCAACTAAGAAAGCACCACACATTAGTCTTGGTTCTGAATTCATATCATGTCGGAGTGCAAAAAGAAGGAGAAAGATAAGGTAAAATAATATAAAAATAGAAAAGGATGGAGCCCGGGAGATAGCATGGAGGTAAGGCGTTTGCCTTTCATGCAAAAGGTCATCGGTTCGAATCCCGGTGCCCCATATGGTCCCTCGTGCCTGCCAGGAGCAATTTCTGAGCATGGAGCCAGGAGTAACCCCTGAGCACTGCCGGGTGTGACCCAAAACCCAAAAAAAAAAAAAAAAAAAAAGGAGACATTCACTTCAATATCTATACCAAAATAAAGACATCAATCAATCAATCAATCAATAAATATATGTGGAAAAATGATTATTTTGTGCTTTTTTTTCCTTTTCCACCTGCACAGGCACAGTAATTATTGGGGATATTATAGAGGGAATTCTCTTGGCCTAAAAGATACAGGGTTTCTCCATCCCTGCAGTATACTGCCATGGGGTTAACTATAGACTTCTTGCATGATCCTTTACTCTCTCCTCGGTGTTTTCGTGATGTATGGAAGACTTCTGCTTCGTCATGGATGGTAAATCAGTCCTCTGTATCTAGAGATCTTGGTGACTGTGCAGCTTGTGATGGAATGGAGCTTGTGATGAAGGCTTTCTTTATGGTTCTAGCAGTTCTGCTTCTTCAGTGTCGTTTTACTTCATCTTCTGTAGTTGGTGTTCTTGGTCATTATGTTGCTCCTAGGATGGAGCCTGGGACAGAGTCTTTCATTATGTTTCTGGAAGACCCGTTCATTTGCGGTTGTCTCAGTCAGACCTCTGGAATTGGATATCTTGTTTGTTGAACAGATTGTAGAACGAGAGCTATGTTAGAGCTATTTGTTGCTGTTGTTGGTCCCGGGATGCATACTGTTTATTCCTGGTTGTAACGACCAGTCATCTGTATATAGCAATCTTGGTTTTGCACGGATCAGAGGGTGACATGTCTTCTGTTTTGTCTTATCATTGGCTTGTGAGGAGGGATAACTTGCTCTTGGATCTAGTTGTCCCCATTTCCTCGTTGTCAGGTTACCAATTTAGAGCTGGTGTAAGTTGGTGTTAGAGCAGTATTATGAATGTTCTGGAGGGACTTGGTTCCTTGGGCTGTTGTGGAGAACTCTGTCATTTTTATGTCTGGGATCCAGGAGTCAAGGCTGGATGGTCGGTGCCTAATTCCCTGGAGTCTAGGTTGGTTCCTCATAACATATATTCAGGGTGGGAGATGTCCCTATATTGTAAAAATGTATAAGTTCTTATCCCTAGTAGATAAGAGCTTGTTTTTACAGGTAAAATTTTCCCTATTATTAATATGCCTATGCTTGAAAAAGTGGTGCTACATAGTGTTGCTGGTGGATTTGGGGGTGGAGAGAGAACAAAACAGACCCATGACAAAAACTAAAAATATATATGCTCAGATATATCTAAAGAAAAAAGAGATTCTTACAATAAAAAAAGGATTGAATAAAATACGTAATTAAAGGAATAAAGTGGAGCTGGGAGGGATAGCAAGGAGGTAAGGCATCTGTCCTTCCTTCAGAAGGATGGTGGCTCACATCCCAGCATCCCACATGGTCTCCATGTCCACCAGGGGCAACTTCTGAGCACAGAGCCAGGAGCACCATCTGAGCGCCGCCAGCTCTGACCCAGAAGGAAGCATAAAACATATCAAATCAAAATAGAAAAAGTAGAACAAAACAAAACAAAACAAGAACGAGAACAAAAAATAGAAAAGAAAAAAGAAAAAAAGAACCAGGGCGAAAAAGAAGAAAAGAAAAACAAAGAGGGAGAAAGTGATATAGGTGGTTACTTTATATTTGGGGAGAAACAGTATAAGAAATAGTATTATGTAGGTCTATACTCATGATGATTGTATAGGATTCCCCACTGTCTTTTGAGATTTCCTCGTGAAGTGTGGGCTCAACAATGGGAGGTCTTAGTAGAGTTCTTGCAGTGTGAGTCCTTTTGGAGCTTATGCGATATTAAGCCACAGTCCTCAATAGGGAAAGGTGATTAGGAGGGCCACACTGCATGAGTCAGTTGGGGTGTTGGTGTATTTTCTTGCCAGGAATGAGGTGTGAGTTTGAGTGGGTGTCTCTTCCCTTGGGAACTGGGTACTGCTTCATTGGTGTAGGAGGTTGGTCTTGATGCCTAGTGGATTAAGAACTGAGGGTGAAGGGTTATAACATGGTGGCAATGTTGGGAATTGGATTAAGGTGTAAAGTGATAGTTAGGCTTCTGAGCGGGGAGAGGGGATACTACATGGGAGGGGTTATATAGGGTATAGGTATGGATTGTTTGTGGTTTAGGTTTGTCTCTTAAGGAGGATTCCTATCTCCGTGTGCTCCTGCCCCATATAAACATATAGGAGTTAGCTTTGGTATATATTAATGTAGAGAGGTGGGGAGGGCAAGAGATCCGCTGAGTACAGAAAGATAGGTATGTATAGTACTTATAAGGAAAGGAAACTAATTGATCAACTTTTGGATATGTATGGGTTTCATGTCTCAAGTACTAACCATTGTGTTAGTGAGGTCTGTCTATATAGGTGTTTACCCTTTGAAGTATTGTCCACAGCACCCTTTATATCAGCTTTCTTTCCTTTCCTATAGAGGAGGTAACCGTGTGGTTTCTATTTGACCTGGTTTGAATTGATGGTGATGAGAAGACGGTAGAAGCAGAGGGAGACAAGAAAAGAGAAAAGGGAAAACAAAATAGAACAAAACAAACCAACAATTAAACAACAACAATAACAAAAATATGAAGTAATGAGAAGAGAGGGGAAAAGAGTATGGGCATGTTAGTTTGCTTGAATGTGATCAATGCTTAGGCTGTGTAGTAAAAATCTGTAGGTCACAGTTGTTGCTTTGGTGGTCAGGCCGGTCATTAGGAGTGATTTCTGAGAACAGAGACAGGAACAGTCCTTGATCGACTCTGGGTGAGGACCCAAAACAACAACAGCAAAAAAAAAAAAAAAAAAAAAAGAAAGAAAAGAAAAATACTCAAAAAAAATCTGTACATCAAGGATATCTTTAATAGCATAATGAATCTTGGTCTTCCTGTCAGGTCATTTTATGATAATGTTGATGAAAAGAAAATAAAAATCCTGGCCAGAGAAAGCCCAGTGGTAAGGCACTTGCCTTGCAAGCAGCTGATTTGAACAGTCTGTGGGTCAAATCCTGGCATCCCATATGGTCCCCCATGCCTGGCAAGTGTTGCAATACTGCACTTGATGGGGTTGACTGATGGAGGGATGATGAAGTCTTTTTCCTCCAGCTAGGAGCACACATCTGCCACCCTGTTCAGCCGGCGGTTCTGAGGTGAATGTGGCAGGTAAAAGGCTAGCAGGCAGCTAGGCTTGTGAAAATAATAGCTTTATTCAGAGGACAAGACTGAAGCCAAAAGCCTCAGCATCAATTCCAGCCAAAAAGCCCCAATAAACTCATTTTTAAATGGTATATATGTACTCATTTTTAGTCTCCAAAAGTCAGTGACCCAGGAAAAATAATACTGTTCTCCAAAGATACATATTTGATGGTAGATTGATTGTTTAAATAAACAAACAAACACACAAGAAAAAAAGAGTAAGTGTTGAACCTTATCAAATGCTTTCTCTGCATCTATTGATATGATCATATGATTTTGGTTGTGTTGTTGTTGTTGTTGACACAGTGTGTTATGTTGATTGATTTATGGATGTTAAACCATCCTTGCATTCCTGGGATGAAACCTTCTTAGTCATCATGAATGACCTTCTTGATGATTCACTGAAATCTATTTGTCAGAATTCTGTTGAATATCTTTGCGTCTGTGTTCATGAGGGATATTGGTCTGTAATTTTTTGGCAGCATCTCTGTCTGGTTTTGGTATCAAGGTGATGTTCACGTTATAGAAATTATTTGTAAGTGTTTCTTATTCTTCCTTTTTATTAGAAAGCCTTGTTGGTAGAAGTTTCTCTTGAAAGGTTTGAAAAAATTCATTAGTGTACCTACACTTCTTGGCCTGGGCTTTTGTATTTGGGAAGATTTTCATCACCATTTTAACTTTCAATTGTAATAGGGTTGTTTATATATGCTATCTCATTCTTATTCAACCATGGGAGGTTATGAGTCCAAGAATTTATCCATTTCTGCCAGATTCTCATGTTTCTTGGCATAGAGTTCCCTAAAGTAGTCTCTGATTACCTTCTGAATCTATGCAATATCTGTACTGATCTCCCCCTTTTCATTTCTAATCTGGTTTACCAAGTTTCTCTCTCACTTTCTGAGTTTTGCCAGTGGTTTATCAATCTTGTTTATTTTTTCAAAGAAAAACTCTTCTGCGTTCATTGATCATTAAGATTGTTTTTTATGGATTTCCACTTCATTGATTTCTGCTCTAAGCTTTGTTATTTTCTTCTGTTTACCAATTTTTGGTTCCATTTTTTGATCATTTTCTAATTTTATAAACTGTGTCATTAAGACATTCATGTAGGCCCCTTCTTCCTTCCTGATGTATGCTTGAGAAGCTATAAATTTTCCTCTCACTGCCGCTTTTGCTTTGTCCCATAAGTTCTGATAATTTGTGTGTTAGTTTTCATTTGTTTCTAAGAATGTTTTGATTTTCTTTTTTATTTCATCTCTGACCCACTGGTTGTAAACTCTTTAATTTTCAGGTGTTAAAGTTCTTCATCTCTGTGTCTCTTTGTAGTTCATATCTAATTTCAGTGCCCTATGATCAGCAAAGTAGTCTGCATGATTTCTACCTTTTAACTTTATAGAGATATGTTTTATGGGCCAGCATTTGGTCTATCCTGGAGAAAGACCAGTGTGCATTGAAGAGAATGTGTATCCAGGTTTCTGGAGATAAAATTCATATATATATGAATCCACTTTCTTCCATTTCTCTTTTCAGAGCTATTTTATGTTTTTTTGGATTTCAGTCTGGTTGACCTATCAAGAGGTGACATGGCAGTGTTGAGGCCTCCCACAATTATTGTGTTGCTATTGATATCTTTTTTCAGAATTGTCAGCAATTGTATTAAATAATTTGCTTGTCCCTCATTGGGTGTATATATTTTGAAATGTAATTTCTTTCCATTGTACATATCCCTTGATTAGTACTAAATGCCCAACTTCTTCCCTTACAATTTTTCTGAGTGTAAAATTTGTGTCATCTGTTATTAGTATGGCTACTCCAACTTTTTTAAGGATGTTGCCTGCTTATATGATTTTCCTTCAGCCATTCATTTTAAGTCTATGTTTGTTCTGACTATCAGGTGTTTCTTGTAGGCAGCAGAATGACGAATTTAGTTTTTTGATCCATTTAGCCACTCTCTGTCTCTTAACTGGTACATTTAGTATATTGACATTAAGAGAGATAAGTGTCATGGGATTTAGTGCCATCTTTGTGTAAAAGTTTGGTGTGTCTGTTGGTCAGTCTTGTCTTAAAGTAGACCTTTTAGTTTCTTCTTTTAAGGTTATTTTGAGTCTGCAAAGTTTCTGACCTTTACATGAAGCTATCTGTACTTCCTTTAAACCTGAAAGTGAGTCTTCCTGGGTGCAATATTCTAAGCGAAGCATTTATTTCATTAAGTTTTGTCACTATGTCCCACCACTGCCTTCTGGCCTTGAGGGTATTTTGTGATAGGTCTGCGTTAAATCTTAAGGATGCTCCTTGAATGTAATTTCCCTTTTTGATTTTGTTGCTTTCAGTATTATATCCCTATATGTAGGATTTGTCATTTTGACTAGGATGTGTCTTGGGGTGCCTTTCCTTGGGTCTCTTTTAGTTGGTACTCTTCAGGAGTATAGAATTTCTTTGCATGTAGTCTTTAGATCTGGTAGTTTCTCTGCAATGATGTCCTTGACTGTTGATTCTTCCTGGGGATTTTCTTCCAGAGTCTCTGGGACTCCAGTGATTCTAAAGTTGTTTCTGTTGAGCTTAAACAAGTCTTCTTTATTCATCTGTTCACATTTTTAGTACTTTTTCCATTGTCTGATCATTTGCTTTAGGCTTTTTTCCAATCTCTTCTTCTTTATGGCATTGTTATGCATCTCATCTTCCAGCTCACTGATTCTATCCTTTTATACTGTTACTTTTTGAATAGGCTTTCCATCGAGGTTTTCAATTCATCTACTGAGTTTTCAGATCTGTTATTGCAGTTTGAAGTTTTTTTATTTCTATTTTCATATTCTCTTGATTCTTAATAGTATTCCACTCAACTCAATATATGATTTATTTGAGTTCTGTGAACATCCTCCATATTTCTTATCCAAACTTCATATCTGAGAGACTAACTAGGTGGTTAACTAGGTGGTTGGCTGTTTTCAGGTCATCAGAGTTGCCATCTTCATTTTCTTTTTTTTTTTTTTTTTTTGGTTTTTGGGCCACACCCAGTGACGCTCAGGGGTTACTCCTGGCTATTCGCTCAGAAGTCGCTCCTGGCAGGCATGGGGGACCATATGGGAACCGGGGGATCGAACCGTGGTCCATCCTAGGCAAAGCAGCAGGCACCTTACCTCCTGCGCCACCTCCTGACTCCCGCCATCTTCATTTTCTATGATGCCTGGTTTGGCCTACATTTTTCCTCATTGCCACACTTATACTTAGAATTATAGGGCCGGGCGGTGACGCTGGAGGTAAGGTGCCTGCCTTAGGACGGACCGGACCGCGGTTCGATCCCCCGGTTCCCATATGGTCCCCCGTGCCTGCCAGGAGCAACTTCTGAGTGAATAGCCAGGAGTAACCCCTGAGCGTCACTGGGTGTGGCCCAAAAACAAAAACAAAAAAAAAAAAAAAAAAAGAATTATAATATTATAATAATATTATTATGTGGTACTCCTCGGGTTGAAGATGCACATGGCAGCAAAGTAAAGTAAAGCAGAGTGGCCATGCGTCTCTGGCTCCACCCTTTGGGGGTGGGACGGTTCACCTCTGAAGAAGACGAGCCCTCATGAAAGGATGCTGAAGAGGAACAAAATTCCAGGCCACAGGACAGCAGGGAAGACCCAAGATATCTGCCGTGTCTCAGGGCAAACAGCTAAGACCAACTTTACTGTCTGCGGGAGGTTCAACTCACCTCTGAAGTGACTAGCTTTCAGGTAAGAATGCCAAAGAGGAACAAAATTCCAGGTCACTGGAGAGCAGAGAGAAGACCCAAGATGTCTGCCGTGCTTCTGACACACAACAGAAATCAGCTAGCTCCACTGTCTGTTGGTGGGACTTCTCACCTTTGAAGAAGAGGAGCCTTCAGGGAAGAATGTCAAAGAGAATCAAAATACCAGGTTTCAGGTGATCATAGAGAAGTCCCAAGACATCTGCTAGACTTCTCTGTTTTCTTTTTCAACATTTATAGAATTTCACAGTTTTTTATTTAATATTTTCTTTTTAATTATTTTATTAATATACTTTTAATCACCATGATTATAAACATGTTTGTAGTTGGGTTTCAGTTATAAAAAAGGAACACACCCAATTCCCCAGTGCAACCTTCCTACCACCAATACCTTCTAATTTCCTCCTCCCCCATACTCAGCCTGTATTTGAGACAGGCATTCTATTTCTCACTCACTACCATTGTCATGATAGTTGTTAGTGCAGTTATTTCTCTATTAATACTCACCACTCTTTGTGATAAGCTTCTTATCCTGAGCTGGTCCTTCTATCCTTCATCTCTATTGTTTCTGGTATTATTAAAATAATATCATTTACTTTTCTTAAATCCCATAGATGAATAAAACTGTACTGTGTCTATATCTTGCCCTCTGACTTATTTCATTCATTTGGGGTGGTTACACCCAGCAGTGCTCAGGGGCTACTCCTGGCTCTACACTCAGAAATCGCCCCTGTCAGGCTCGGAGGACCATATGAGATGCTGGGATTCGAACCACCATCCTTCTTTGCATGCAAGGCAAAGAACTTACTGCTGTGCCATCTCTCTGGCCCCGACTTCTTTCATTCAGCCTAATAGTTTCTGTGTCCAACCATATATAAGAAAATTTGATGACTTTGTTTTTCCTGATGCTGCATAGTATTCCATTGTGTACATGTATCACTGTTTCTTTAGCCACATCGTTGTCAGCATCTGGGTCATTGTCAGCATCTGGGTTGTTTTCAGATTCTGGCTATTTGTAAATAGTGCTTCAATGTATGTAGGTGTGCGAAAAGGTATTTTTGTATTGTGGTTTTGTGTAGTGCTATAGCTGGATCATATGGGAGTTCAATTTCCAGTTTTTTGAGGAATCTCCATATTATTTTCCATAAAAGCTAGACTAGATGGCATTCCCACCAGCAGTGAATGAGAGTTCCTTTTACTCACTTCCATGCTAGTGCTGATTGTTCTTGTTCTTTGTGATGTCTCTGTGGCCTGATATGGTATCTGCATGGTATTTGTGCATGGTATAAGATGGAGGTCCAAGTTCACCTTTTTAGTGTTAGTCACGTTTGATTTTTTTATTATCATTTTTTATAATTCTATATAAGCTATTTTATTGAAGATCCAACCAAGTTTCAAGACTTCGATATGCTTTGTAAAGCACTGTCTCACATTTTACATACAATTATTCACGTATCTAATCTAGGAATCATCTTACTTTCATTCTGAATGACAATTATTATTTCCCAAACTTACAGCATTACTCATATTATTTACTTTCTATTTATTTATTACTTCCCTAAAATAGAGTTCCTAATCTCACTGTAGTGTTTCTGTTATATTTAACCTTCTCAAGTTGCACAGTTATTACTTTTTTGGGGGTTCTGTTTTTGGCCACACCTGGCTGTGCTCAGGGCTTATTTCTGAGTCTGCACTCAGGGACCCAGTTGGTTTGGGGGACCATATGGATTGTTGTAAAGTGAACCTGTATTGACTGCATACAAAGAACTTACTTGTTCTCCCTGCTAAGCTATTGTTCCTGTCCCACACAGTGAATACTTTTGAAACTTCTATCTTACTTACATCCTATTTCTAAGTGACCTATGTAATATTGTCATATTTTTGTTTGAGAATCTGGGGTAGAAAGTTTGGATCACACCTGGCTGTCATCAGGGATCACTCCTGGTGCTGATGGATGACCATCTGTAATGCTGAGCATTGAATCTGGCCTGGCAACATACAAGACAAGCACATTAACACTATCCGTCTGGTCCCAGATAATTATTTTTAAAATTTAATACTAAGAACACATTTCTTTGGAAACAGTTTTTAGAACAATAATAGTTAGAAATGATAGCTCTGGACAAGAAGTTGATGCTGAAAGGGGAGAAAGTGAAAAGCAAGGTACTATCCATTAATAATAATGCAAAACACATTGTCAAAAAGGAAAGAGAGAGAATGAGAGAAAGAGGAGCAAATTGCCTGCTCTAGAGACAGGCAGGGGTGGGTGATGAATGTTGTGGGTTGCTAGAGAAATGACAGACATTACTGGTCAGAAGGGTGCACTGGTGAAGGATGGTAAACATTGTGTGACTAAAGCCTACCAATGAACAATTTTGTAACCAACTGCTTAACTAAAGCAATGACCATAATAAAAAATAAAAACTCTTTCATTGTTTATGCATATCATTGTTTATTCATTTTTATTGGGTCTTTATAGTCTCTAGATCTTGACTAATATGATGCATATTTAAATTAGTGTTTTGCTCCGCATGACAAAATCTGCAATTTTGGATTGGGTTCATTGGTCTGCAAGTTCTTCTATGCTTACCCACTCATTTCCTACTAGTAGTCATTCCCTTCACAGTTTCAACTCTACAAACATATGAGCTCTGAGTATGGAAAGAGAATGTCTATTTCTTAGAAATTACAATGTAAATATATGAATCTCAAAAGACTCTGTATAAGTATCTCATAAACAGATGTTTTTATAGCTCATATTTAAGCTGCTATAATAATGTGCTGTCCCAAATCAATAAGGCACAATGAAAACTCAGTATTGAAAACAAGAAGTTGTGGCCAGGCAATTCAGTATAGGCTACACAGAGAAGGTATTTTAGATCTTTAAAGTAAAAGATAAATCTGAATTTACTATACCAAAAGTAGTAAGATATGTGTATAATTATTGAATTTTTTGAGAAATAAAATTACTTCAACTTATTCATCTCATATAATAAATCATATAATTTTATATATAACACAGGTAGACATATAGTTTGGCTTAGGATATGAGCTATAATAAAATATGGAATTAATAGGTTTTGTTGGACAATCAGTCTTGAAAATATACCAGCTTCAATGTTCTGAGCATGACTCTGCAGTGGATCTGACACTAATGTCTTTTATCTAGGAGAGAGAAGACAAAAGTCTAACTATCTTGGTGCCCTTACTTGCAGGTCCCTTTACTTCACTGTTTCTTCCCCCTGAGTAACTGATGCCTAAGTGGACTGACTACATGTCAGAATTAAATTCAGTTTGGCTTGACATTTTACTTAATAGAATTGACAGGTAACTTAGACTGAAGATCATAATTTCCTTAAAGTGAACACAAGAGTTAACACAGTATATTCTCATCCAGTAGAACTATAAAATGTGTTTTGAAAACAAGAAGAAATTAAAGTAAACCTGTTTTATGGCCATGTTTCATAAGTCAATACTTATCCAATTCTATTATCATATATTATATATAGTTGGGTCACACCCAGTGAGACTCAGGGGTTATCCTGGCTATGTGCTCAGAAATCACTCTTGGCTTGGGGGACCATATGGGACGCCAGAGGATTGAACCATAGTCCATGCTAGGCTAGAGCATGCAAGGCAGAAGCTTTACTGCTTGCGCCACTGCTCCAGCCCCCATCATAAATATATTTTATGGGTTTTTATGTATTTGAGAAATATTGCTTGCATGCTAAGGGAGTAATAACCCTAAGTGAAATAGATAAATCTGGAAGACAACCATTTATTTCATTGTCATAAAACTACTTGCCACATCACACACAAAGTAATTCCAACTTGTTCATATGTACTTTACTGTGTGTACTATTGAGTCAAAAATGATAACTTATTAATATACTTAAGTAGTTCCCATTCTCAGGGGGTTTACATTCTAGTGGCTTAAGATGGTTAATGAACAATACATTATACATGTAACATTTTATAGTATTCTAGAAAAAATAAACACAACAGAAAAAATTATTTGAAGGCATTAAGGCAAAAATAGTATTTGAGTTTTAATTGAGAATCAGGAGAGCTCCTTTGGCCACATCTTGAAGGATAAAATTGTCCATCTGGATATCAAAAGCAAAGAACAAATTCCAATGTTTGACTGTGGATTAGTGTATGTTAATTTGTATAGCAAGAGGTAATCTTGTGTGTCTAAACAAAATGATTTAGGGCAATAGTAGCTACAAGATCCAGGTTGTCATAGCAGTTAGCTTCAGTAGGGCTTACAAACCATTGTGAGTTTTGCACATTATTTTGCATGGGGCAGGATGTTAGTAGAACTGAGTACAGGAGCAGCAGGCTTTGGTTCCTACTGTTAAATAAATACTACTTTAGTGTCTTGCTTTTATTTTCTCTTTCTGCTGTATATGTTGACATTTCCTATATAATTGTGTATTAGAGTGAAAAGTTATGTATGCCTCCTCTTCCAATTTTTAGTGTCTTCACCCCCAGTCTCTCATAGTCCTCTGAACACTGTCACGGGTCACTATAGACCATAGAATTATAAATAGGCACAGAGAAAATCCAGGTATTACACACTACCACCCATAATAAATAAAATAAATACATTTATTCTGTGGTTTTGAGCCATATTTAGTGATGCTCAGGGCTACTCTCTGTTATGTCCTAAGGGATAGCTCCAGAGAGTCGGAAGAACAGATAGTGCTTAGGATAAAATGTGAGCCTCCTGTAATAAAGGTATGTGTTCAGCTATTTGAGTTACCTAAAACTCTGCCTCTGCAAGTCACAAATAGAAGAGTCTAAGGTATTCTTTACTCTACATATTTTGTGCAAATAACTGTCAGAAATCACTCAT
This sequence comes from Crocidura indochinensis, assembly GCA_004027635.1. Taxonomy (NCBI): domain Eukaryota; kingdom Metazoa; phylum Chordata; class Mammalia; order Eulipotyphla; family Soricidae; genus Crocidura; species Crocidura indochinensis. The sequence continues at coordinate 16,199 of PVKC010011429.1, forward strand.
GGTCTTGCTCCAGGGATCATATGTGGTCACAGGGATAAAACCTGGGTCAGATACCTGCAAAGAAATTGCTTTACCCATTGTGTTCTCTCTCAAACCCCTGTTTTGCTCAGATTTATATAAATTTAAAATAATTTTATTTTTGGTTTTTGGGTTACACCTGGCAGTGCTCAGGGGTTACTCCTGGCTCCATGCTCAGAAATTGCTCCTGGCAGGCACATGGGACCATATGGGGCACCGGGATTTGAACCGATGACCTTTTGCATGAAAGGCAAACGCCTTACCTCCATGCTATCTCCCGGGCCCCAAATTTAAAATAATTTTTATTTAACATTGTGGTTACAGAAATGTTCTTAGTTGGGTTTCATTCATAGGATGTACACATCCCTTCATTAGTGCAAAAATTCTCGTGATTAATATTCCCCATTTACCCATGTATCTGGGACAGACATTCTGCTTCTCTTTCTGACTATCATTTTCATGGTAGTTGTTGGTACAGTTAGTCAGTTAGTGCTCTAACTGCATTCACTGCTCTTTGTGGCAATCTTCATATTATGTGTTGGACCTCCCAGCCCTCATCTCAATTGTCTCTGGATATTATTGCTATACTGTATTTATTTTATTATTTTTAAAATTAATGCATTTATTTAAGAACCATTATTACAAATATGTTTGTTGTTGGGTTTCTGTCATAAAAAAAGAACACCACTTCTTCACCAGTGCTACATTTCCATCACCGATACCCCTATATTTCCCTCTTCCCCCAAACTCTGCCTGTCTTTCAGCCAGGTAATCGATTTCTATCACTATCTACCATTGTTATGATAGAAGTTGGTATAGTTATTTCTCTAACTGCACTCACCAGTCTTTGTGGTAAGCTTCATATCATGGACTAGTCCTTTCAAACCTCATCTCTATTGTCTTTGGGTATTATTACCATACTATCTTTTATTTTTCTTAAATCCCAGAGATAAGTGAGACCATTCTGTGTCTATATCTCTCCCTCTGGCTCATTTCACTCAACATAAAAAAACTCAATAGTTTTATGTCCACCAAGTATAGTAAAATTTAATGACATCATTTTTTCCTGAGAGCTGCATAAAATTTCATTGTGCATATGTACCACTTTTTCTTTAGCCACTCATCTGTTGTCGGTTATCTTGGTTGTTTCCAGATTCTGTCTTATTTTATTCTTTAAATATATTTTATTTAAACATCATGGTTACAAGGTTTTCATAATACATTTACTTTTTAATACAAAGAACATTGTTCATGATTGAGTCATAGTCATACAACCTTCTCCTGTGCACAACACATTTCCCATCACCAGGGTAAGCAGCTTCCCTCTCACCCTCCCCAATATTCTTTTCCCTCTCATACAGCCTCTCCTTCCTGCCTCTGGGGAGGGCATTTTACTTCTCTTTCTCTCTCTCTCTTTTCTTTTTTTGACATTGTGTTTTCCAAATGAATGGGTGCCATGAAATGTTCCACAGAACTAATCAAAAAGAACAACCAAAGCTGGCATAGATAGATATGAAGAGAAGAGGATGCTCAGTCACTGTTAGTAGGAATACTGTCTAGTCCAGCCTTTCTGGAAAACAATATGGAAAACAAACTGGAAATTGAGCTTTCTATATGATCCAGCAATACATTCTTGGAACACAAAGACACAAAACAAAAATGACCTCTGCACTTCTATGTTCATTGCAGCAATGTTTATAATAGCTATAATCTGGAAGCAACGTAGGTACACAACAAGAGATGATGGCTAAATAAACTGAGGTATATCTATACAATGGAATACTATGCAGCTCTTAGGGAAAAATTAAAGTCATTATATTTGCTTGTACATAAATAGACAAGCTGAGTCATAGGGAGAGTGATAAACATAGAATAATCTCTTTCATTTGTGGGATATAAGGAAAACAAAAGACAGTGTGGAGATGAAATACAGAGACAATAGAGATGAGGATTAGGAGAACCAGTCTATTGCTCTCACAAGTGTGAGAAGAGTGCTCTTTCAGACAGAGTGCAGTTAGAGAAGTGTTCAATATGAAAAGCATTATATCACTTTTAATATATATAGTAGGAACTTTGCATATAAATGACACTGAACTCACATTTGTTGGATATGGTTGATAATCCATTAAACAAGTGATACTGATAATTAGACATTAAAATTATTTCATTGACAGTAAGATCCTATTACCTTGCATTCAGTATTGTTATGAAGGATAGCATAATGTAAATTGGAAACTGCATTTTCTATTAAAAATTTTTTTGCTTATGTGGCCAGAGTGGTGGCACAGTGGTAGGGAGTTTGCCTTGAACATGGCTGACCTAGAATGGATCGTGATTCCATCCCCAGTATCCCATACAGTCCCCCAATTCAGGAGCAATTTCTGAGCACATAGCCAAAAGTAATCCCTGAGCATCACCAGGTGTGGCCCCTGCAAAATACCCAAAGAAAATATTTTGCTTTCTTTTGGAGCCATATGTTTCAGGCCAGCTGAGTCAGACGGCATTGAGAGGGGCTTTAGGGTTACTCAATAGGAGGATGGGAGCAAGGAGTCTGTGAAGAGTGGGTACTCAGAGACCAAAACACACACAATACTAGTTGGAACTGAGTCCAATTTATTGGTAGTTTTGCTTCATATTTAAGCAAAAAATTACAATTGTAAGAAGTTGGGTAGATCAAGTCTAACATGTTTCTTGTAATAGAATAAACATTACATGTCAGCATAATCATTAGACAATCACCTAAACATTATATGTATGTTGTAAATTCTTTGTCATCAGTTTCATTTACCATAAACAGATATCAAAAAGTACTTATTTCTTTTGTATGATTTTGGTAGTCAACAGAAAACGGAAAAATATTTATTTTTCCTCTTGAATCTAATTCATGCTAGTCAACTATTAATCAACAAAGTATAATACCATTGTCCATTTAATATTATACCAAAGAGCTATCGTGAAAAAGCACAGATGTAATTAAAACACACATGTAGCCTACAGAATGCTAAATAAATGACTAAGATATTATTATTATTATTATTATTATTATTATTATTGATTCTACTAGCTTGGAAAAATATTATTGTAGATTATTCCATCAGCTTAGAGTAAGTAAGGTATGTTCCAGCAATTATTGTTTTAATGCAAGGAGCAGGGGCAGAGAGATAGCACAGTGGTAGGGTTTTTGCTTTGCATGTGACTGGCCAATGGGGGACCCAGTTTGATTCCTGGCATCCAATATGATCCTCCAATCTGCCAGGGGCAATTTCTGAATGCAGAGCCAGGAGTAAGCCATGAGCACCACTGGGTGTGACCCAAAAACCAATCAATCAAATAATCAGTAAATAAATGAAACTTTAAAAATAATGCAAGGGGCAAAGGCACACAGTTTGTTTGTTTGTTTGTTTATATACTTGGCATTGTTAGTTCTCATTATACATTAGTGTTTAGTAAGTTCATTGTTGCTATTTTGCCAAATGCTAACCTAAGGCCCAGGTGACCTTTTCTCAGCATTGTCTGCCAAAATACACCCTTTTTTTTAAGAGGGAGGCTGAGTGCAAACCAGCAGTTCTGCTGGCATTTGGCCATCAGGCATGTAGACTGGGGGCTACAGCAGTCATACCCATGATGCTTCAGTGTTGCTCAGGCTTTGCTCTCAGGAATCATTCCTGATGGTTCTTATAGGACCATATCGGATGGCAGGAATAAAATTCTAGTTAGCAACAGGTAAGAAAAACACCTATCCTCTGTATTATTGCTCTGGGCCCCTTTTTGCCTTTTCTTTATCTTTGGCTTCAGGACTGAAACTGAGTTATTTTATTTTTTATCTATAAGACAATAAATAATATTCTTTTCTTTTCTCTTATCATAACAAGGTATGTACTTAAATGTCTGCCCAAATACAAAAGCCCAGGCCCAGATGGATTCACTAATGAATTCTTTCAAAACATTCAAGAGAAACTACTACCAATCCTGGCAAGACTCTTTCATGAAATCGAAAAAACAGGAACACTTCCAAATAGCTTTTATGAAGCCAACAGCACCTTGATACCTAAACCAGAAGGAGATGCTACCAAAAAAGAAAATTACAGACCAATATCACTGATGAACACAGATGCAAAGATCCTCAACAAAATTCTGGTAAATAGGATTCAATGCCTCATTAAGAAGATCACTCATCTATGGGTTTTAAGGAAAATGAAAGACATTCCTGCAATAATAATAATTTTCAGACACAAAAGAGGAAAGAGCTGGAAGTTCCAGCTCACCCCAGGAAGCTCACCACAAAAAGTGGTGAGCTTAGTTAGAGAAATAACTACATTTTGAATTGTCCTAAAAATGAGAAGCTATGAGGGAAATGGAGAGCCTGTCTAGAGTACAGGCGGGGGGTGGTTGAGGAGGAGTGAGATTTGGGACAATGGTGATGGGAACGTTGCACTGGTGATGGGTGGTGTTCTATACATGACTGAAACCCAAACACAATTATGTATGTAATCAAGGTGTTAAAAAAATAATAATTAGCTGGTATAAAATTTCAGTTATTCAAAAAAAAAAAGAAGATCATCCACTACAATCAAGTACGTTTCATCCCAGGAATGCAAGGATGATTTAACATCCGTAAATCTATCAACATCATATACAGCATCAACAACAAGAAAAATAAAAATCACATGATCATATCAATAGATGCAGAGAAAGCATTTGATAAGGTCCAACTCCCATTCTTGAGCAAAACTCTCAGTAAGATGGGAATGGAAGGAACCTTTCTCAATATAGTTAAGGCCATCTACCACAAGCCAGTGGCAAATATTATCCTCAATGGAAAAAAAATTTTTCTAGGTGTTGTAAAAGGTCTGAGTTCCTGTCTACTTTGTTCATTTGTGAATCCTCAGAATCCAGTTCACTCTTTGACACAAAGTTATCACTGAGTTTGTTGAATGAATGCTGAACAGATGAAAATTGTGTCCCAATTATCGAACATTTTTATATCAATATAATATCTGAAAATTATTTAAATTATGCATTTATCAGAGAAGCAGTCTGGTGGGTAAAAGACAAGTGGGGATGGGAAGGTATAGTGGAGGGAAGTAGACACCTGGTAAAGAGTTGGTGTGAAATTTTGTGAAATTTTGAAATTTTGAGACCCAATCATAGGTAAGGTTTTACTCAACAGAGACCAAATTATAGTAAAGAAAGGAGAAAGAGAGAAGGAGGAAGATGATAATGAAGCAAAGGAAAGGAGGAATGGAAGGATAAGGAAAAAACCTAATGATACAAAATTTTGTTGTAGGGTCACAAAATTGGATTTGAGGCATGGAGTTGAATGTGATAAATCTCTTGACTCATGTAAGGATTTTGGAGAAAATGATTCACTTCATTGTTCATTATTTTTGTTTTGTTTTGCTTTTGGACCACCCCTGTGGGTGCATTAGGTCTACACTGGCTGACTCGGTCCCAGCAATGACACAGTAATTGGTACTGAACTTCTAGTTTCACTGCATGCAAAGCTTGTGCTCTTTCCCTTTGAGCAAGAGCTTATGCTCCTTACATTAACTTAAAAGAAAGAAAAGTGAACAAAAAGAGAAGAGGTGAGAGAAGATAAAAGGAAAGGAAGAACAAAAAAGGAAGAGAGGAGGGAAAGAACAGAGAAAATAAAGGAAGGAAAGACATTCCTTATTACTGTTAAGGCCCCATTCTCCCCTGCTCTTGAAAGTTCATCATCAACCAGATGTGATTTATTCCTTTGTATTTCACCTTTTTTAATGCTTTAATTGTACATGATAAAATAGTACTTTCTAAATTGCTTGACATTGAGTGATAAAAGCATCTATTGATCAGTAGAATTTTTTTCTATAATAAGGAAAGAAAAGCTCTAGTTGCTAGTCAAGGAGCTAGTCAGATATACTGAAACTCTTTTATATATTAGGGCAGTGAGCATGCAGTCCTTGCAACTCACAAATCTAGTGATTAATGTGTTTGATCATGTAAATCAACTCCAGTCAACTCATTTAATTTTAGAATTATAGAGATTAAAACACAATGAGCACATACTCTGTTTTTATCCAATAAATCGACTGTGTGAAAGATAAAGCCAGGCTTTGACTCATTACATCATTTGAAATATTCTAATCCAAAATATCCAAATTTACAATATCAATAATTTTGGCTTATTTGTCTATAGATTGTCAGACATGGTAAGTGTCCATGTTTAGGGAGAAAAAAGGCACGGATTTTTCGAGCTTCCTGACAACAAAAACTAAATTAATAAAGCAAAGTACTATGGTCATTATCTCTTTTGCAAGGGGAAAAACAGGAGTCCCCAAAACTTCAAAGAACTGAAATTTATCCTACGAGTATTTCACACAATCTTATAAGGTGTCAAAAATATGTTATCTGTGGTTTTTGTCAGGATCTCACATGCTAAGTATAGCACCAGCTTTGTCTAGGAAGTAAGGAAGGAATTGTGCAGAAAGACATGAAAGAGAAGCAAAAATAATGAAGTTTAAAGATCTGCTTTTCACCGAGAATGTATATTCCAACTTTGATTAACTTAATGCCTAGAGTAGATCATGAGCTTTGTTTAGTTTGCTCATAATGTTAGCAATTAAAAAGAAAACAAGAAAGTCCTTTAATAAGGTTTAAGCAACATTTTCTTTTACTTTTTTTTGTTTTGTTTTTTTGGGCCACACCCATTTGATGCTCATGGGCTACTCCTGACTAAGCTCTCAGAAATTCCCCCTGACTTGGGGGATCATATGGGACGTCGGGGGATCGAACTGCAGTACTTCCTTGGCTACCGCTTGCAAGGCAGACACCTTACCTTTAGCGCCACCTCGCCGGCCCCAACATTTTCTTAATATTAACAACTTGTTTTTATTAGTCAGTTATTACAAGAATTGATTTGAGGAATTTTTGTCTACATATTCCTCAAACTCTACTATTGGCAGAAAGAATGTTGGGTTAATTCAGATACAGTTACTTTTATGTTCTTTGTGTCAGATTCCATGCAAACAATTTCTTATAGTTACAATTTTTAGTTTATTCTAGAATCATTCATCCTGTGTTCCATGACTGAATTCAATCCCTACCATTTAATATTATTTTATTTTCATGCCTAGATAATTATTACTACTATACGCTTTACAAAGGGTAAGATAAAAAATAAATTGCTATTTGAAATTTACAAATGTTGAATTGAAAGTGAAATATAGGGGCTGGAGAGAAAGCATGGAGGTAAGGCGTTTGCCTTTCATGCAGAAGGTCATCGTTCGAATCCCGACATCCCATATGGTCCCCCGTGCCTGCCAGGAGCAATTTCTGAGCATGGAGCCAGGAATAACCCCTGAGCACTGCTGGGTGTGACCCAAAAAACACAAAAAAAAGGAAAGTGAAATATAAAGCCCCATTTAGACTATTAATCTGCAGATATATGTTATGGTATTACTATTACTATGTGGTCAAATCTTAAGACCTAGCTATTTTTGATCCTTATACATTACATTTTATCTTTTTGTTTTAAAGAAAAGGCCATTGGTATAATTCCTAGATTATATTCAAGTCCTAAGATGAACAAAACTGATTTATTTTTTGAAGGTTATTGAAGGAATAATAAGAATATTAGTATAAAATCACCTTGGGTTGATGATGGGCAATAATTGAAAAAAATTATTGAATAATGATTAGTATTATAGAGACAGAAAGATATTGGAAACATCAAGATACTCAAGTAGAAAGAAAAAAAGAGGAGCCAGAGATTCCAAGTTTGTAGTTACAAATCACAAACCACCAAGCATTGTAATAATCACCTGAAGTTAGAAAAGAAAACCATAGCAAGGAATTTTCCTCTAAGTCTTAGAAGGAACTTAAGGTTAAAAATGTGTTATTAGCCGCATCCACGCCTGCCCAGTAGGGCCAACTCCTAAGAACTGTGAGTCTTGTCTTTTCTTTGTGTTTCTTTGTCCTTTGCTGTTCGAGACTTCGTGGGAGTGGACCAAACTGGTCCCCAAAAAAGACTCGCTCTCCCAGAAGTCCATCCTAGGGCTGAAACACCCAGGTACATTCCATTAGACTGAAAACCGGCTAGAGCAAGTACTCTGCAAAGCAAGGTCCCCTGATTGTGACGTCAGGCAGGGAATTTCTCCGCATCCACGCCTGCCCAATAGCGCTGATTTCCGGCGCCCCAGAAGAGCGCGGCCGCGAAGCTTCTTTCTAACCAATAAACCCCATCACAACACAAAGGAAAAACCACACTACTAGAGCAACAATGCGGAAAGCTCGTAGGCAAACACTAGGCACTGAGAATGAAGATGATGGCTTGGACGACCCAAAAAAATCACAATCATCCGCTTAACCTCTCAGATAAAGAATTTAAAATAGAAATATGGAATATGTTAGTGAAACTCCAAGAAAGCAGAGATCGATCTGAACAGAACACAAAGACAGAACTCAGAAAACTTCAAACTGAAAT
>PVKC010011430.1:0-24719 GCA_004027635.1 Crocidura indochinensis
CGCGTAGGAATAGGATTTGGACCATCCAGGCCTAACAAGAGCACATATAATGTAAAAAACCAAAGCTGCCATTTTCACATACAAATAATTTATTGTTTTTGATCAATTAAAATAAGACTCTAAAACTTTTCTATATTATTGTTGGCATAGAACAACAATAACAATAACAACAAAGCAACCCTTATTTTCTTTACACATTTAGGCTGTCTAAAATTTGAAACGAGACCATTTCAGATTTCATGGCATTAGACTCCATGAGAAAAATAAAAATGATTAAGATCCACTTGTAAAATATTGATTTTCCTTTAACAATGACATATCTTGAAAGATGCACTAATATTAACTATATACCCATCTTCAACATGCACACATATACATATTTATGAAATCCTTATAGTTCATCACAAAATATAAAAATATGTTTTGGTTGGAACCAGGCTGAACCTGGTAGAGGACAAGTTGGTGGAGTTGGATCAGAGGCTGGTGCTCATCATGGAAATGCTCTACCAGCTGCTAAACCGGCAGAGGGAGGTGGGAAGGTACGGGGGGGAGGGGCGAGTGAGTCCCCTGCTGGATCCCCCAGCCACAGTGGCTTCCTACACCCCAAGATCTACCTGCCCAGCAGCGCCCTCCCCTCCTATGAACAGCTGACTGTGCCCCTTGGGAACCCCAGCCAGGGATCCTGACAGGGCAGATGAGGGGACCCCAGGTGCTGCCATCCAAAACACACTCCAACCTCCACACCAGGCTCCAGGGTCAGCACCCTGTCTCCCCCACAGGGTGTGACTTAGCCTGCCCCCTGTGGTGCCCTTCCCCACTGAGCAGGGAGACCCCCACTTCGATGTAGAGCAAAGACATGGCCCCACTCCAGGCCCTAGCAGCCAGAACCTGCACCCCTCACTGGACTCCAAGTGGGGTGCTTGACAAGATTACTGTCACCAAGGGTCTGAGGCAGCTCAGGGATCCCCTGATTCACTTCCACCCCAATAAATCATCTCACAGGGTGAAAAAAATACATTGCAATAACTAAATCAGAAAGCGATTAAGTCCAAACATGCTCAATACTATTGATTTCAGGGTCCCTTCTCTCTTATTCACCCTCTAGTTAGATGGGAAATGGCAGCAGGAGCTGCAGACTCAAGAACGATGTGTAACCCTATTTGACAATTTATCTTATTTCTTACCATCAATGAACTCAATTTCCAAGGGGATGTGATGTGACATACTTTATTCTTTCCCATGAAATACTAAATAATTGATCATAATTTTTTGCCTTTAGTTCTCTCTTTTTTTGCACTGTATAAATTTATTTTTATTTCTTATTCTTTTTTTAATATCTTTATTTAAACACCTTGATTACAAATATGATTATAGTTGGGTTTCAGTCATGTAAAAAACACCCCCATTCACATTCCCATCACCAATGTCCCAAATTTCCCTTCTCCTCACCACATCCCCACCTGCACTAGAGACAAGCTTTCTACTTCCCTCATTCGTTCACATTGTTATGATAGTTCTCAATGTAGTTATTTCTCTAACTGCACTCATCACTCTTTTTGGTGAGCTTCATGTTGTGAGCTGAACCTTCCAGCCCTCCTCTCTTTTGTCTCTGGGAATTATTGTAAAAATGTCTTTTATTTTTCTTAAAACCCATATATGAGGGAGACTATTCTGCATCTATCTCTCTCCCTCTGACTTATTTCACTCAGCAAAATAGATTTTATTTCATTTTTTATAGTACATCTGCCATGAAAAATAAGTAACTTGAAGAGAGGATAAATAAAGTGTTGTTCTTGAGTTTGCATAGAGGCCCTTTTATTTACAGTATGTAAAATCAAGAAACCTAGGCCTGACAGCTAGTATAAAGATTATGAAACTTGCCTTGTAAGTGTCTGATCCTGATTCAAACCCTGACATTGCAGTTGATTCCTAATCACAGCCAGGAGTGGTACCTGACAAGTAAGACTTACTAAATCCCCAAACAAATCAAAACCCTTTACATTTTGGGGAAGAATTCATTAAATAGCATGATATCAGAAACTACTATATTTATATATTGTTTTTTTGCCTTATGTTATGAATCCTCAATTAGATTTCACTCACCTCAAAATTATCTTAAATATTCATCTCCCAGACATAAAAATTTGATCTTAAACAGTATCTTAAATTCCAATGATTTATTAGTTGCCCATTTTCTCTCTGTTTGTGATGGGTGCCTATGTCTGAAGAAATTGAGGTCTTCTGGCAAACTTTCCACTAGCCTAGAACATTAGCCTAGTGGAAATGATCATGGTGAGTAAAACCATGAATTTCTGAATCAGAAAAAAAAATAAGTCCTATATTCTAGCAATGACAATGGATAGCCATTTTTTTTCCTTAGAAAAATCACATTGCAATTGTGAAATTCAGTTTCTTCAGCTACACAACCCATAAAAATAGTCATAATTTCTTCTTCATAAGGTTGCAATAAGGATGACATGAAAGAAATGACATGAAAGAGATTTACTCTTCCAATGGCCTTGGAACAGAAAGTCTTCCCAATTTTAATATTTCTGTGTAGTCACTCCTATTATTTAAGTTAATATTGTTAACGTGAAATGGTTAAAATACTTCTTTACAAAGCCAGTTAGTTCTGTTTTATAGATTTTTTGCTGAAAAAGAAAACTGTGTTTTGACTTCTTGCAAAAATGCTGAGATCAAGTGGTGATTATTCAGGAGTTTTCTTCTGTCCTGTAGAGAACTGCCTACCCCAATCAGTCAAGCTGAGCACAGTGGAAGACTAATTGAAATAGATTACAGCATGGATCATGAAGGCCAGATCTGATTATCTGCTAACTCAGAATGCCTGTAACTTCAGACACAGATGCCTGGCTGGCTGATGTCTGGCTATGAAAGGCATATCCTCATTTCTGCAAAAAGGAGGTCATTCATAATTGATAAAAATTGAAAACATCTTAATTATATACCATCCAAATTAATGGAATATCTTTTAACTAAAATAGTGTTGCCTGAAATAGCTATTGATTTCTGCTTTTATTTAAAAGAAAACTAATTTTCTATGATAGGAGATAGTATGGGGATAGGAGATCATTTTGACAAAATGAGATGTACAGCCAGGCATTAAGTTGTGTGGTCCCTCCAAACCTGGTATCTCCATTAGTAGTAGCAGCTGGATATTAACATCATAGTCCTAAAGTCAAGGAAATTGGCATCATAAAATGTTTGCAAAGGGGAAATTCACAGCCTCCAAGAGTTGTGGTTTCTAAATGGAACCCATTTCCTCCCAATCTCTAATAAAATTAATGTGCACAATTATGCATGAACAAAAGTGGCAGACATATTTACTTTCTGTTGAGTGTATTTAAAAAACTTTGACCTACCTAAAGCAATGTAGACTAATTTTTAAGATTCATTTACCTAAGCAACCTAGGCTGATATTCATATTAATGTTTCCAATCCTCGATAACATTGAAACTGTGCTAGAGAATGCTCTAAGTATTTTATGGGTGGATTTTTTTTGCTAGAATTTGCTCATGATTTTAATTAGGCTACTATTTTAAATAAATTATTGCCATTTAAAAATTGAAGAATATATTTAGTTTCCTATGTTATAATAACTAAAGCATCAAAAATTATGCTATCACAAACATCACCAACTCATTTTCTAACAATTCTAGAGACAAAGTCTAAAATTAAGGTTTAGGAGGAACTTAATATTATGGAGGTTCTGCTATGTAACTATATATAATTATTTGAAAATTATAAAATTTTTTTAAAAATGTGTGCATTGTGATCAAATTTGTCACACATAGTCTTGGGCAAAATTGGCAGATGAGAAGGTGCCGAAACTAAGCCCTGTTCTACTACCCAAGCAAAGCATCTAATGCTGTATCTTCCCTGGGATGGGAACTATCTAACTAGTTCAAAGATTCCATCTGCCAAGCAAGCTATGTACCCATCTGAAGAGAATATCTCTTTTTTCATTTTGTCTTTTGTTTGTTTGTTTGTTTGTTTGTTTTGAGGCCACACCCATTGACACTCAGGGGTTATTCTGAGCTATTTGCTCAAAAATCGCTCCTGGCTTGGGGGACCATATGGGACCCTGAAAGATGGAACCATGGTCTGTCCTAGGCTAGCACAGGCATGGCAGATGCCTTACGGCTTGCGCCACCACTTTGACCCCAATAATGTCTCTTTATGATTATCACAAAACTTTCCTGTGGGCCAATTGTAACCTTTAATTAAAATCTTTAGGGTAGGGGAGAGAGGTTAAAATTTGAATCCATTCTTCTTCCAAAAATGTTGCTTTTTTGATTAAAAAAAAATTGACTGCTTCTGTTCAGGTTTTTCAAGCAGATGACCTGGGTTCAATTACAGGCTCTATAGGTCTTCTGAGCACTACAGGTTGGGACACCCCAACACAGAACTGGCAGTAGCTCTGAAGCACTGCTAGATGTGTTCCAACTCAAAACAAGCAAACAAACAAAAAGTAGATATCATCCTATGTAGTTAATCTGGTAGAGGGCTATTTTACTGAACTGTGGATAAGGTCCTGAGCTCCAGTCTAATTTTTGCTGAGATGATTTTTGAAAGGGAAAATGAGAAGTTCAGGTCTGTCTTCCTGTCTATGTATCTATGCATCTATCTATGCTTCTATCTATGTATCTATGTATCTATGTATCTATGTATCTATGTATCTATGTATCTATCTATGTATCTATCTATCTATCTATCTATCTATCTATCTATCTATCTATCTATCTATCTATCTATCTATCTATCTATCTATCTTCTATCTATCTCTATGTACCTATCTATCTGTTATGGAATAAAATGCATCATTGATTGAGTTTGCTGATACATTCAATGAAAAGAAAATGAAAAAGTCTACTGAGAGTGGAAATGGTGGAAATTTGATCAAGCTAAAGAAAATACAAATTTACACAAAGTTCAAAGCAGGTTAAGTTCACAGATACTGAGACCCATTGAATTTTGTAACTAGCATAGTATTAGAAATTAGGAGACTAGGCATGGTAAGTGGTGAAAACTACAAATTATTTTGTCAGTTTTTAATTTTCTTATGAATAAACTCTAACGGTGGCTGCAGTCATTCTGAGGCTAGGCCTTCAGGTCAGTGCTAAAGGTTAAGGACTAAGGGTTCAGTAGTAGGGCATATGCTTTATATTCATAAAATATTGGTTTGATAGTTGATATGAAAATAAAAGGAGAAATCTTTAAATATAAAAATGGAGTAAAAGGAAGATTTTTAGGAGTAGGAAAAGTGAGGCAGAAGGATAAATGATTTTAGAAAACTCTGGCTAGAATTTGCTTTGTCAGATGCCTTGGTGGCAAGATCACTGTCAATTTTTAACTTGACAATGCTTTCTTTTTTCAGATCTCTCTGGGAAAAAATTTTAAGAAAAACTTAAAGTTAACCAGGTACCTTTGGCCTTTCCCCCTGTTTCCACATATTGCTTCTTACATTCATGCTCATTCTTCTCAATTTATTTCCCTGCCTGTCTCTCTTTGTCCACATAAATCTTTCCAGCCAACTAGCTTGTAAAACTTTCTCTGATCCAGTTTGTTAGCATTATTCATTTAGCCTCCTTTCAATTTGTTGCTTCAGTACTTTTTAAAAGTTCAAATTGTTGCAACTGAAGTTGTATTTATCTTTAAATCCAGTTTGTAGTTATTTGCTAATTTATTTTTATTATTTATTAATTTAAGTACCATGATTACAAACATATTTGTAGCTGGGTTTCAGTCATAAAAATGTACACCCCCCTCACCAAAATGCAACTTTCTTACCACCAATGTTCCCCATCTCACTTTTCCCCCACCCCCTGCCTTTCTTCAAGACAGGGAATCTATTTCTCTCACTCATACCATTATCATGATGGCAGTTGGTGTAGTTATTTCTCTAACTGCACTCCCCAATCTTTGGTTAAGTTTAATATCATGTCTCTATGCATTATTATTATATTCTATTTTATTTTCTTAAATTCCACAGATGAGTGAGACTATTCTCTGTCTATCTGACTCATTTCACTGAACATAATACTTTCCATGTATAGGAAAATTTCTCAAAGAATTAGAAATTGAGCTTCCAGACACTGATTTATTTATTTTTTTAGTTTCTTGGGCCACACCTGGTGATGCTCAGGGGCTTCTCCTGGCTATGCGTTAAGAAAACACTCTTGGCTTGGGATACTATATGGAATGCTGGGATATCAAACTATTTTTAAAGAAAAATTATACCAATTTGCATTCCTATAAGAAGTAAATGAGAGTTCATTTTTTTCCAGTTTCTCTCAACTTTTGTTTTACTGATATGACTTAATCTCACAGGTATCAGATTATAACTCTTGTGGTTTTATTTATTAGCTTCTTTTTAGGTCACATTCTACAACGTTTGGGGCTTACTCTCAGGTATGCACTAATGGATCAATCCTAGGAGGTTCAAGGGACATTATGGTTTGCCAGGGATCTAACCTTCATAGTTTTTGTGCAAGACTATTACCCTACAGGCTACTATTGCATTGATCCCTCATTGTCTTTTAATTTGAAATTTTTCATGAACAATGATGATAAACATCTTTTCCATTACTAGAAGCTATTTTTATCTTTTTTTTTTTTTGGTTTTTGGGTCACACCTGGCAGCATTTAGGGGTTACTCCTAGCTCTATGCTCAGAAATTGCTCCTGGCAGGCACGGGGGACCATATGGGGCACTGGGATTCGAACCGATGACTTTTTGCATGAAAGGCAAATGCCTTACCTCCATGCTATCTCCCGGGCCCCTATTTTTATCTTTTTAAAGAATTTGTCTTTCAATTCTTTTGTGATTGAGTTATCATTTATCTTTTCTCTTTGTATTACTAGTGTATGATTTATTTGTTTCCATTCAGTGTTGTTACATTTCCAGATTTATGATATGCAGATAGTATTACCAAGTTAGCATGTCCTTTATTTTCATTTAAATTTTATTTTGCTATGCAAAGTATTTCATTTTAATGTAGTTCCAAATATTTATTTACTTTTATTTGCTTTTTTGGGATTTAGTCCTCAAAGACATCTCTAAAGTTAATATCTAGTCTATGTTGAAAAGTAATTTAAATCAAGGTATATTTCACATGCTATCTTCTGTACATTTGGTTTTGGATGTTACATGAATGTAACTTGACCTATTGTGAAAGCTTTTTGTATGACATTAGAGAAAATTTCAACTAGTTATCAATTTTTACTGTTCATTTATTAAAATACCTTTATTTTCTCCATAGTAAAGTTATGGATACTTTGTAATAAATTTTAATAAATGTGTGAAAATATTTTTGTGATTTAAATTTTATTCCATTGACATATATATTCTAATATAATTGATGCTACTTTGTAAAAACAATTAAAGTTAGACAAAATTATGCCTACATTTTTCTTTCTCTTCCTTTGGATATCCTAAGCATTTGAGAACACAATTTTTTGTTTGTTTTGTTATTTTGGGGGGCTATACCAATTGATGCTCAGGGATTACTCCTGGCAATGCGCTCAGAAATCACTCTGGCTTCAGTTGATCGAACCGAGGTCTATCCTGTGTCAGCCACGTGCAAGGCAAATGTCTTATTACACTATTGCTTTGACTTTGAGAACATAAATAATTTTGACAGTCTTTATAAGGCTGTTAGATGTTGAAGCCATAAAACAATTTGATTTATAATTAGTTATAAAATAGTTATTATTTGTGGAGATTTAGTAGTAATATTTCCTTATTATTGCCTCATTTTTCATCAATAAAATCAGAAAATAACATTAAAATATCTCTTAGACCCTTGTTGAACAGTAATATCTTAATTTTTAATGTACCTAACAAATGACAATTTTCTGAAAGAAAATAAGATAGCATTTTGATTTTAATATTGTATCTCTTAGTTTGAAATATATCAATCTTAAATACTATTCATTTTTAGTGTTAGAGGTTCTATTCTGTTAGATCAGTGGTCCTCAAACTATGGCCCACGGGCCACATACTGTATTTGTTCCCGTTTTGTTTCTTCACTTCAAAATAAGATAAATGCAGTGTGCATAGGAATTTGTTCATCGTTTTTGTTTTTACTATAGTCTGGCCTCCAACGATCTGAGGGACAGTGAACTGGCCCTCTGTTAAAAAGTTTGAGACCCCTGTGTTACATTATAAATAACTATTAGATAAAATGAATAAATGCTCATTAGCTTTTTTTTTTCTTTTTTGTTTTTTGGGCCACACCCGTTTGATGCTCAGGGGTTTCTCCTGGCTAAGCGCTGAGAAATTGCCCCTGGCTTAGGGGGACCATATGGGACACCAGGGAATCAGACCTCAGTCTTTCCCTGGCTAGCGCTTACAAGACAGATACCTTACCTCTAGCGCCTCCTCACCAGCCCATCATTATCTTTTGTTATTAAATTGAGCACTATATTTAGCAAACTTCTTTCCTTTAATCAATCCATATTTCTAGAGCACTTAGTGAGCATGGAAAGGAGAATATACACTAGAACTCACACGCCTTCCAAACAGAAACATAAGTAAATGTGACCAAAATAGCAATATTAGTATTGTTAGCATAGAAATATTTAGTATCCAAATATTTAGTGGGTACTTCCTACTAACTGGACTGGGAAAGACTTACACTAAGATACAGTCACACTCACTACTGAGGTATTTCTGAGTAGAGATATATCTGCTTAATACCAAGAAAAGGTAAATATTAAAACTGGAAGACCTAAAAGTATCCTTAAAATTATTGAAAAAATTAATATTTTTAAGAATGGAGGTTAGAATTCTTGATATTACTTATAAAACATGGTCTAACCACTTATTAGAGTTAATTTTCTCTTGTATATGTGCAAACAAAATTCAAATTATGATTAACATAACCAATCTTTTACTATATTCATTTATTATATTCTACAACTATAATTAGGAGCAACATTTATCTTAACAAAAGTGAGGACTTTATTCACAACCATTTAAGTAAACTCAGCTATTTTTATATGATTCCAGACTAGGGAAGAATGAAAAACTAAACAAATTATTATGTAATTATAGAATCAGACTAAAGAAAATAAATTTAATTGCACTTAGCATTAATTTATTTATATAATGTCAGGGTATGCATTTATTTCCTATCATTTACTTTCAATATGGCACTATGTGCACTCCATTAAATATTAAAATGTTAGGTTATTAACCTTCAGTTCTACTTGAAATTGTTTTCCTAAATTTTATTCTGTTCCTTTCTGTTTGCTATAGCAATTTCAACTGGTTTGGTTTATTTTCCAGTGCTATTTATTTTCTTCATAATCATCTATAGGTTCTAATCACTGCCAATTAGACATCTGCTAAAAATTGTGAGTTTCCTAGATATCTGGGGCAGTCCCAAAATTCAACTTTCAGTTCTTAATATTTCATACCTGTCCTTTATAATTAGAGAGTCTAAATATTTGTCACATCTCATTATTACTGAGAGTATCAAATAAATGGACAGATGATTTTGAGCTAGTTGTCACTTAGCTAGCTGATTGTCTTTCATATACATTTTTAAATGAGTTGAAAGTTGAAAATAAGCACATCAGTTCTGCTCCAATGACTAAGTGGCAAGTAAGAGAAGAAGAAAAAACATATTGCATGTTGTTTCTTTCAAAGATGCAATGGAAAAAACTGAGCCTGGGCATTTATATGCATATTTCCAGTCAATGTTCGAAGGACATTCCATTATGCTCATAAACATACTCTCTAAAGTCAAATGCTCTGCAACTGAGCTATACCCCCAAGCATACTCTCTGAAGGACTGGGATCACTCAAGACATTTGGTCAGTAATTTCAATTCAGGCTTATTAGATTCCAGAAACCTTTGGAATAGCTAACATTACTAATGTCTCTGTATCTTTAATCAGAGCTAAACAGTACTAATTACTCTGCCTGAGATTAAGTATCTTTCCTTTATCTCAATTCTCTTCCCTCTTAGAGATCTATGATTTACCACCAATACATTGCTAAATTCACCTAGACAGAGTATATATAGGTCTTAGGGAAGAAATAAAAGTTATTTTTTTCTAATTCAATTCCATATATTTTTCATTCCAATTAAATTTCATTCCAACCATTGATATAATTCCTGGGGGAATATGCGTATATTTTTCTATGTTCTGAAAAGTTTCCAATATAGATAAAATGGGATGCTGACATTTATTATTTATATTTATGTGACTCTCACTGATAATTATATCTTCTTTCTCATTTACAAAGTTGAGTTAAGAACAGGCATGCTGCATATTTTTTTCTGTCCATATTGGGGTATACATCATTTGTTTTATTGTCTCTGCCCCACTTTTCCTTGGTAATAATAGTTTTTTCTTTTAATCAATGAACTTTACTAGAAAATATTCTTCTGTGTAGTATATTAGTCACCTTTAGTGATGAAGCAAACACTCAACATTTGTGGATTAGAAATTTCATTGACTTCAATAAAATACTGTCTATTTCAAAAGTAAAAGTTTATTACTCCATATAGACATAGAAATATGTTTTTCCTTTTTCAGTTACATAAATATGTTGTTGAATTCTCTTCTGGTCCAAGAATATATACACATTATTAAAATACCTTATACCAATAGAATGTAACATTTTAAAGAACCATGTTATTAAAGTATCCTCCCTGGTCAGTATCTCCTTTTAACTGACAGTATTAATCCTATAGATGCAAAGTTTACCAGAGATGAAATTTGTTTGATCAATGTTTATTTCAAACTTGTATATAAAAATGAAGAAACGTATATGGAAAATAAATCTATTATTATTGCATTCTGAAGCTTAAGGTTAAAATGAACTGATTTATTTAAAAATGTCACTATCAGACTCTAAGCAATAAGTAGGTGATATACGACCATTGTTACATTTACTGCTAGTACTAATTATTTTATTGACCTTCTATCCTTTCATATTCATTTCATACTTTAGAACCAGAGTATCCTTGAAAAATAATGACTTGCATTGTATACTTTTTGTCTTATGAGTACATGAGGAGGACAGTAGCCAAGATATTTACTATGTGTTGATTGTCTCTGGTTTTCAGCATCATTGTATGTAACAGCAATAAATATATGCTGTCATTTATAAAAGTAAAGGTGTAGAATTATAATCACCGATTGGGTGAACTCAACTAAAAATAAGTCTCAGTTTCCTTGTTTGAAAATGTTATAATTATCACATTTTCAGAGATACAGTATGAGGGTTAGCTATGGCTAAGTAGATTTTGATAATTGAAATTTTCTGTACAAATGTGGGATAAATATATGCTTGTACACTTAATTTCTAACTAAGGGTAAAACTCCTGGAGCAAAATATATCTTTGTTTTTTTTTTTTTATGATTCCTCTATATTCTTTCTATCACAAAGTAAACCCACATTTATCACTTTTGAAGAGAAAATGTAGAGTTTAAAGTACAGGATATTGTACAGTACCAGTTCTCTAATTGTTTTCTACCTTTTTTATTCTATTTGTTTTTTGTTTGTTTGTTTGTGTGTTTGTTTTTCCAACTGTAAGGAAATTGGACAATAGCATACTAAAATACCAGAGTACTACAAATTTCCTTCTTAAATTTCTCAAGGTGGAATGGGACAGATGGTGGTTGTGAACACAGGATCTACAACCAAAGGGCACTCCAGTCTTGGTTTCATGAATTATTATGATTTAGGTTAGTTAGGTGTAATTTATGTATGATTTAGTTAAGTTACTTAGCTACTATTCAAAGTAGTAGTACCAAACTTGTCCTTCTAATACTTAAATATTACTATTATACAATTCTGTGCATACTTGTAAGGTTAAAGTGATTAAACAGGCTGAGCATTATATTCAACTTTTGGAATATGGTCCTGACAATGTTATTTTAATAATAAATAATTTTTATCATTTATAGAAAATCACTAATTTTATTTGCAAATTGTAAGGAACATTTTACATTCTATACTACATTTTAAAAAATCCTCTCTCTTTGCATATTTACAGATGATAAATTGAAAGAATATTGGTAGATAACATTTATTCAAAGTATATTCACTTATTTTTTATAACTCAAAATTAGACAAAAAACTCCCTCAAAAGTTTATATTTTCCTAATAATACATAGAAATTCTTTTATTTTTTTATTATTTGTTTTGTTTTTTGTTTTGGGACCACACACGGTCATGCTCAGGGGTTACACCTGGCTATGAGCTCAGAAATCGCTCCTGCTTGTGTTCCATATGGGACACTGGGGAAGTGAACCTTGGTACTTTCTAGTTTAGCTGCATGCAAGGTAAATGTCCTACCACTGTGCTATCATTCTGGCCCCTCTTTCTTTTATTCCTTTTTTGTTTTCTGAACGTTTTGGAGCATGTCAGCTGTGCATACTACTGGCTCTATAATCAGGCATCACTCCTTTTGTGGCATCAGAGTCCTTATAATGGGCTGTGGATTAAATCTGGGAAAATTAAAAACACAGAAGAGTTAAATATATAAAACAAATAATTATGGTCAGAAATATCGCAACTAGGGCCCCGGGAGATAGCATGAAGGTAAGGCGTTTGCCTTTCATGCAAAAGGTCATCGGTTTAAATCCCGGTGCCCCATATGGTCCCCCGTGCCTGCCAGGACCAATTTCTGAGCATAGAGCCAGGAGTAACCCCTGAGCACTGCCGGGTGTGACCCAAAAGCCAAAAAAAAAAAAAAAAAAAAAAAAAAAAAAAAAAGAAGAAAGAAATATCGCAACAACAAATATGATGAATAAAATAATATTCTAAATATGGCCAATATAATTATATACCTCTAAAGGAAATCTTATTGGTAGCGTAAGTGAATTTCCCAATATGAAGTCAGAATTCTTGGCATACTTTTTATTTTTCTTTATTAACTAATTTCTTTAATTAGGCACCATGCTTACAAAATGTTAATTAGGCTTTATAACTGTACACAGTTGCATATTTCGTGCCACCAATGACTCATATTTACCTTCCCCATCGCTACCTCCTTCTTATCTCTGAGACAGGTATTCTTTTTCTCTATCATTTCCATGGTAGTTGTCCTTATGGTTTGTGCTTTAACTGCACTCAACATTTTTGTGACAAGCTTCATATCACGGGTTGGTGCTGTTGAGCCTGTCTCTATTGTCTCTGGATATTATTACCGTATTATCTTTTTTATTATAGTCTACAGATGCAAGTCTACATATGCAAGGCAAACGCCCTACCCTACCTCTGCACTATTACGCAGGCCCCTCAATTTCAGTTTTTTGAGGATTATCCATATTGTTTTCCAAAAAGGCTGGAGTAGATGGCATTCTCACCAGCAGGGAATGAGAGTTACTTTATCCCTATATTCATGGCAGCACTTTTATTCTCCTTTTCTTTGTGACGTGTGCCAGTCTGTGTTACAAATACCCATTGTTATTTTGATTTGCGTTTCACTGATGATTAGTGCTGTGGAGCATTTTTCATGTGTCTTTGGTCCAGCCACATTTCTTCTTTGAGAAAATATCTGTTCCTTTCTTCTCCCCATTTTTCGATGGGATTAGAATTTCTTTTCTTGTTAAATTCTGTCAGTACTTTATATATCTTAGATTAGCCCTATCAGATGGAAATTGAGTGAATAGATTCTCCCATTTAGTTTGTGACTTTTGTATCCAAGTCACTTTTTACTGCAGAAACTTTTCAGTTTAATGTAGACCCATTTGATTATCTTTGCTTCCACTTGTTTAGGTGGAAGTGCTTCCTCCTTGAAGATGTCTGTTGCCTCAATGTCTTGGAGTGTTTTATATACATTTTTCCTACATATTTTATAGTCTTAGGTCTTATATATATGCCTTTAATTTACTTTGATTTGACCTTTGTGAATAGTGTTACATAGAGGTCTGAGTTCACTTTTTTTTTTTGGTTTTTGGGTCACACCCTGCAGTGCTCAGGGGTTACTCCTGGCTCCATGCTCAGAAATTGCTCCTGGTAGCCACGGGGGACCATATAGGGCACCGGGATTTGAACCGATGACCTTTTGCATGAAAGGCAAACGCCTTACCTCCATGCATCTCCCGGGCTATTTGTCCAACACTACTTGTTGGAGAGGCTTTCTTGATCATTTCTTGATCATATGTGTTTCTTGATCATTTATTAAACATTAATTAATTATATGTCTGGGAGTCATTCTCTGAATACACAGTCAATTCCATTGATCTGAGGGTCTGTCTTTATTCCAAAGCTGTACTGATTTAATTATTATTTCTTTGTAGTACAATCTAAATTTGGGGAAAGTGATGCAATCATTTTGTTCCTTAAGGGTCACTTTAGCTATTTATGAGTTTTTATTGTTCCAAATGAATTTCAGGAGATATTGCTCCACTTCTTTGAAGATGTCATGTGCATCCTGAGAGGGATTGCATTACATCCGTACAATTATTTGCAATGTATTGCCACCTTAATAATGTTAACCCACCTAATACATGAACAAAGTATGTGTCTCCATTTTCTGTGTACTTTAATTTCTTGAAGCAGTCTGGAAGTTTTTGTTATATAGGTGCTTCACCTCTTGTGAATGGGATTTTTAATGCCTATTCCTTCTCCATATTTGTATATATAATGACAATTGATTTTTTTCATGTTAATTTTGTATTTGCTAGCTTGCTATACAAATCTTTTGATTCAGGACCAGAGAAATAGCACAGTGGTAAGGCATTTGCCTTGTTTGCATCCAACCTGGAACGGATCTGGTTTGATTCCTGGCATCCCAGATGTTCCCCCAAGCTTATCAGGAATTATTTCTGAGCACAGAGCCAAAAGTAAACCCTGAGCATCGCTAGGTGTAGCCCCAATCAATCAATCAATCAATCAATCAATAAACTCCTTTAAAAAACAAATATTTTGCTTCGACAAGATTTTTATACTTGTATACTTTCCTTTCTTTATATTGAAATTTTCAACTGAAGTAGAAAGGGTAAGCTATCTAGAAGAAAACATAACACAATAAAATTTGTATGTAGTAATTATACAGCAAAAACTAACCCAAAGTTTCATACTACAAATTACCACACCTGGGAAGAAATGGCAAATCCAAACCCATAGACAATCTGCCCCTATCAACTATCCCAGTTGCTCATATGTTTTGACCAATAATTCTATAAAGGGAGTTACTAGTCTCAACCTTTATTCTAACTTGAACTCTACTCAATATCAAAACTACAAAGTAAGAAGTAGATAAGAAAATTTAAGTCCTTTGAAAAATTGAAGAAATTTAATAATAAAGTTTCTCAAATCCTCATAATATAATTACTTTTTAATTATATCAGGTTAAAACAAAAATATCTGACTCCTCTAAAAGCCAGATATATTCTGAAAAAATGTTTTTGTGGACTTCCACAAAATTAAGAAATTAGTATACTTAAATTATTGAGGTCACACTCAGCAACAGTCAAGATACTGTCTTTTCTCTTTAAGTGCTCTTTTCTCTTTAAGTGCTCTTTTCTCATTAATTGCTCTTGACAAGCTTGGGGGACAATATAATATTCCAGGTGTCAACCCAGGTCAGCTATACAAGGCAAACACCCTACCCACTATGCTATCTATTCAACTTCAAGTATCCTTAACTTTTAAATGTAAGTAATTATTAAAATATTTGTTCAAACATATTTCTATGAATTTAGGATATGTAAATATATATTAAGGCTATTAATCTAAAGAATGTATTCTTCTACAAATGTCAAAAAGGAAACAAACTTGTTATTATGGTATGAAATGTGAAGTAGGTTTAATTGGTAGATTTGCTCAATTTTTGTGTTCGCTATTGGTCTCTATCATAATACAACCCAAAGATACCCACGCTTACTGACCATTGTTAGAACATTACACTCTTCCATTGAAGTAATTACATGACTTATGTTGGGTATTTAAGAAGTCATAATATATGAATAACTTAGTAAAATTCATGTGGTCCATGGGAAGGAGATAAACTCTATAAGATGAAATAGTACATAGTATTAGATCTCTTGGGATTTTATTATTATAAGATATATTTATACATAGCTTTAAAATAAAAGATACATTATTTTCTTACTTATCTCTTCTTACAGTAAAGGAAGCTAAACATATAATAAGCCTCTTCATATTTTGAGGCAGCAAATATCTCTCCTCAGAAAAGTGACCAGTTCATACATTATGTACCCAAAGGATGCAAGCTTGAAGGAGACTCAAACCACAGCATAGGCTGTGAAAAGAGCAATTCAAACATTGCTACTTCTTGCTTCATGTTATGTGGAGAGTCTACAGTTCTGGTATTTGTAATGCATACAATGTCATATAGGCTTGATGGAAAATTCCACATAAATTCTAGCTTAGAATTAACATGAATATATACATTGGCATGCTCAATTCAGAAAAAATAAATAATAAAAGTTCTATAAATGCTTTATAATTAATTCTTTTTTGTTTCAGTCTTTAAGATGCATCTTTCATTCAGTTTTCAAAATGATTTCTTTTATTTTCAAGGGTTACTTTAATTTCTTTTTTATATCACCTAAGGACATGTGTCCTATATTAGAAAGTCTATAAATTGTTCTTTGTGAGCAATAACTAGCAAGAGTTGAACCACAGAGTTTAAGTTTACTAGAAGAAGCAAATTTACTTTCAGCTGTCTAAAGAAAAATAAGAAAAATACATATTTAAATCACTTCAGGGGTCTCAAACTCAATTTACCTGGGGGCCACAGGAGGCAAAGTCGGGATCATCCTTGAGTGCAAAGTCAGTAGTAAGCCTTGAACATTGAGGGGTGTGATCCAAGCAACTAAAACAAAGCAAAACTAAAAAGATTCCTCTAGGGCAGGGCCTCAAAATATTGTATGAAGTGCCGCAATTGGCCCGCGGGTCACGAGTTTGAGACCCCTGGTTTACATACAAGAGTGACATTAAATTCCATGGCCAACTGATGTCACAATTAAACAATTAAGTGAAAAAAATTCTACAAATTGAAAACTTTAATGTTTTAAAAACCAATGAATAATTTATCAAAAATAAGTTTTGTTACAGACCGCTAATGTCTGTAACTAGTAATATTAGCTTTGTGAGTTCATAATGCCTCACAGGAGAGAGTGAGACGCGGGAAGATTTGCTAACAGAAAATATTAATGTAGAAATAAAGACGCCACGTGTAGTTGCATGGGATCCACGCGTGAGATGAAGCGAGGACAAATGTATTGATTCTGCTCAGCCTTATTAAGCAAAATTCTGGAATGCAGTGTAACATTTTTGGGAATAATAGAGGCAGGTTCTGGATGGAGGAGAAGCTAGTCAAATTTGCATATTAAAAGAACCAGGTACTGAGGATGGAAAGGAATTTTGTATATGTTTTGGGTAAGGAAGAGAGAGCTAGGCAATATTAGGAAGTAAGAAAAAACAGGTAATTATCAAGGGGAGTGAGAAATTCCTTAAGTTAGCAATTTTAAGGGAAGAAAAAAAAGGATGTTTTGAGTTTTGGGAAGCACCAAAACTAGCTATACATATTGAGCTTTGAAATGTTGAGGGAAAAAAAATCCTTGGCGCCATGATATCGCAAGTCAGAGAGACTGCTCAGTGGGGGAACTTTTGGCCTGGCAGTTTGGTACTGTTTTTCCTTTGTCTGAAGGAGAAGGATGTTTCTAAGGCTTGATTTTTCTTAAAGGGAAAGAGTGAAATATTACGGTCCCCTATGAAATTATGTTTCAGACAGTCCACGCAAAGAGGTCAACTTACTTGTGACTACTCAAAGCGGGCCTTTCTGACATGATTTCTATCTCAGGAGTTTTTCACTCCTAAGATGACCGTGTCAAAGTTTTTCTAATTTAACCATTATTATTGACACTATTTATTTCATATTTCATATTACATATCTGTTTTGATGTACATGAATCTCAATAAAGATTAATAATCTGGGTAGGTCCATTTACCTTTAACTAAAGAATCATTAATTTCCAGAATTAAAAAACTGTCTGCTTGAATATAACTTTTGGCATAAACAGAATGCAAATATTTCTGATTTTATCAATATCAACAGGCTTATAGGCAAGTTAAGCATTTTAAAAAGCTTAGTCAACATTGTCATTAAAAGAAAACCCTGTAGGAAACTATATTACTACCAAAATTTACTTCGTGTGCTGGAGAATATCTCATTCACTCGATTTTACAGTTATTTGCCACAAAACCTTATTCTAAGGTGTCCAAAGAATAAATAATATATAGTATGTAGATATTTGGGGGTTTATAATTCTATGGCTCTAGTTAACAGTAATTATAGTATCAATATCCATTCTCAATAAATTATATTTCTAAAATTTTAAAGTCCATCAACCAAAACATCCTGCAGTGAATATTTTTGCATATAACAATGCTTATCAGACATGAACTCGGCTACAAGTGAAGGGAAGTGATTCCTATCAAAGGTAGAAGGTAGCAACTGATTCTTAGATGGCACAATGTATACTTTCTGCTCAGAAAACATAAAGACATTTATAGAGAACAAAGTTACACCATAAAAGATGTGAAGGGGTTGTCTGTGACCCTGGTGCTAAAAAAGCAAACATCGTTTTCAAAATCACAGCCCAAGAGCATGGTTCTACCTTCAAACAAGCATACAATAGGATCAAAGAAGTACTTCCCCTGGCATTAGAAGCTTGCATATATTTGGCATGTGGTCCATTTCATGTCAAGTGAGTACAATGAAAGAGCTATTTGAGTGATAGTACAAATGCATTTTGAGCTGCTGACAAATATGAAGCCTTATTTCTAAACTCAAGTCGTTAGGTTTGAAATTCTGCTGAACCCAAGTTTTTCTTTATCTTTAGCAGATCTTTTGTAATTTCCTCATTAATGATACTAGTTTTATTTCATGATTTAGTACTTTTATAACATTATTTCACACTCAGGATCATTCATCACTCAAGAGAAAAAGGACAGCTTTCTTTCTCTGGCTTGCACTTTAACAATTTAACATATGAAATAAACTTAACTTCGTTTATCTTAAGATGTATATGACTAAGAATTAGGTTTACAGAGCTCTCTCTCCTCATATCTACTTATAAGATAAACAGAAAGAATACATCCACTTAGAAAATAGTTAAGATTATTTTATTGACCAGACCACATCCAAAAGTTCTCAGGACTTACTCTAGACTCTGCTCAAGGATTACTCTCTGGTGGTACTGTAAAAGTAACAGGGGTGGGGCTGGCTGTGTGCAAGACACCCATCTACTTTCTATTTGGACCTTATTAATAACTATATTTATAAAAAATCTTCCAAACTAACAGCCCAATTTATTTAACACTTAATGCAAACTCTTATAGAAACTATAAAACAATCTTAATTGCAGAAAAGCAAATATTTAATTTTAATATTTTGCTAATTTTTACTATATTGTTGTATTCTAATATTTATTTGTGTAAATCATATCAAAAATATGTAATTATAATAATAAAAAATGTAAGTAGAATATATGTAATTTTTTATTAATTACAACATGAATCAATTGAATATCAATAATATTTTAGTCATGGGATATATGGAAAATTTCTTAATTTGAGAACACTAACTTTTGAGAAAGACAAGATCCCTACCCTTTGTGCTATTGTTCTGGCCTAAGAACAAAGTCTTTTGAAGGTCACGATAATCCCGCAAATGAAATATGTGCACATGTTCTCTTTAATGAGTCTATTTGTTTTTGCTCTAGTCAAAAATGCTACAATATCACTATATAATAAGATGTAGATTTATAAACAAAAAACACATTATTTTCTTCCATTTTATTTTGAACTTTTAATATCTGACCTTTTATCCTGTGGAATGGTACATCTTATTTCTATTGTTTTAAAAAATAATGATTTGTAAATAGAATAAATCCATATAAATTATACGTACAATTGATTTTGGACTAGGAAAAATAATTTTACAAATTTCTTACCTTTCATTGCTGATGTATCTATTTTTTGATGCTGGGTACTGACCACAAAACCTCCTTCTTGTAAGTTAAGCATCACATCCCCAGCCCTCTTTCCTCCTTGTAGCATATTGAATACTAAGGAGCTTGAGTTATTTTTTTCTAAATGGTTCTACTATCATAAACAATGAAAACATGAGAATAATAATGTGGAGCACATACATCCATAAAATTAAAGTGGTCTATAGAATTGAGCTAAATTACTGAGCCAGGGGAATCATGGGTGGTTTTTGTTTGCCATTTAGGTAAAGGGTCATAATGACTAAATACATCAGGAAGAAGCATCATTAATTTTAGAGTCATAGAAATGAGAAATAGAGAAGAAAAAATACAAAGTAATCCCCCAGAAAAGCAGCCATCTGGCATACTTATTCTCAAGATCATATCAGGGTATTAAGTTGAATGAAACATCTGCTTATTTAAAGTATATATCAGCTAAATCAAATTCTCCAGATTATGTCAATTTTTTCTCTGATAGCATGTCTTGCATACACAGAACACTTTCTAAAACATTAAGTTCTAAAACTATTTGAAAAGCTAATGTTGCTGAAATGTTTGGGATAAAGTGGAAATAGTATTTTAACATCATAAATAAATGAAACTGGGAGTTTTACAAATATAATCTCAGGTTGGATACCTGAGATGCCATTTGAAGAGAGAACAGACCACACATCAAGAAAACAAAACGTTGCTTACCCCAGATATGAGCAAATCCTGATTCTTCTTAAGCCACAATGAAAAGTGATGTGCCTGTTTGAATACGTTAAGTCCAGACTCAAAATCCATCCCATACGAACTGGAGGAAACAGTATTCATCCCACAATGCCTGGAGGAGACAAACAGCAATGCAAAAATGCAAAGGTACTTTACCCAGCATGGTGGGTAAACCACCTCCTAAGAAATTGGGACTCAGTTGGGCTCACAGCAGCCCCACCACCACTTTTTTAGGAAATTTAAAGATTTCTGTCTCTGGGTAGTTGATTTTTAAAACTATAGATTCTTAGTACAAAGTTGCATATGACAAATGGCTAGGATTAGTTGTAGGATATATGATGCATCGGACAAATGTCTAGGATAAGTTTTAAGCTCGGTGAGGGGAAATCATCCATCTCCAGGTCCAGAGTGCAGTATCAGAACCAGGTTGTGGTTATCATCTGCCCATTGCTTTATTTCATGGTATGTACTCATATGGTCTGCTTTCAGGAATGGATTGTTTTTCTGGGCCTTGTCTTTTTGTACATTAAAACTTGATCCTGTCATGACTGTACTTAGGTTCACAGCAAAGCTAGTTAATTCTAAATTAAACTTTAGATCCTAAAAATAGTGTCTTTTTCACTGTAATGCATCTCTCTATACCTAAAAGTAATGACCACTCTCTACAAAAACACATAGAATGTAAGATTGATATTTAAGGCATCTGAATGCTTTATCAAGTTATTTTTTTTATCAACTTCTATAAATAGTTATAAAAAGTTCATTGAATGAATGCAGATTAACATTGAGCAGTATAGGGGCCCGGGAGATAGCATGGAGGTATGGCATTTGCCTTTCATGCAAAAGGTCATCGGATCGAATCCCGGTGCCCCATATGGTCCCCTGTGCCTGCCAGGAGCAATTTCTGAGCATGGAGCCAGGAGTGACCCCTGAGCACTGCCGGGTGTGACCCCCCCCAAAATAAAAAACATTGAGCAGTAAAAACAGAAGCATAAATGTCAGAATCTTGGCTCTACCTATCATTCAGGAGTTCCAGTTCTTCTGAAAAATTAAAAAATTTAAAGAGCAACTATTGAGGTATATTTATGATCTACAGAGATGATTGAATAGAGTAAATTGCACAATTCATTTTTATAAATGTTTGAACTTACATTTATTTAAAATTAAATGATCAAACAGCAAGCAGACTGGAGTGCTTTTCGCTATGAAAACAACTCTTTATTGTTTCATTTAAACACAGTAAAAATTGACGGGAAAAAAACAAGAGGAGCAGATATCTAAGTTTTATGATGGTCCCATCTAGCACTTCAAAATTTTATTATCTCACTAAGCTTCTCTTGTTCTTTTTTAAAACTACAATATGCCTTTGTAAATATATGCCAATAATATATTGGCTAAAAATATACTTTGATACATTGTATCATTTATGAAAATCAAGATAAAAAATGAGAATCATAATATCTAACATTACAGAAACAGAAGATTCTTGTCTTGGGGTTTTGTTACAACGGAAAAAAGGGCATGATCTTTGGACCAAAGAGACAGTACAGTAGGTTGGGCACTTGGTTGTATATAGCCAACACTGGTTTAATCCCCAAAAGCCTATGTTTCCCCAAGACTTCCAAAAATGATCTTTGAGTACAGAGTCAAAAGTAAGCTTTGAGCACTGCTAAATATGGCTAAAACAACAAAACAAACACAAAGTAACAAAGCTTACATGCTTTAGTATATGTGGGTTAAACTAAACTCAAATACTTTAATGCTGGATTATCTTGAAAGTTTTCAGTAAATTCTCTAGTTTTCTCTGCGAAAATTAGAGTCTAAGTATAATGCACAACTCATAGTGCAATGCACAAAAACTTAAATAAATGAATGTCTTCAAACCATTTTATGCTAGAATACTAAGGTTTTTGAAATTTAAAAAACAGACAACTTCAGATACATGTGAATTCTAAAGAAAATATAATTATAAGACTTAAATATTGAGAGATAATTAGATATTTTCTCGTGAGGACACATTGTACTTTGGATTTAAATACATATCAGTTAAGGACAAGTGTGTTAAAACTGAGTGAGCTCTCAACTAGAATGGTAAAAATGAGGTTCATAATGATTCTGCTTGGTTTTGTATTACTTTCTTGTGAAGAATGTGAAATCAAGTGAACCATTTAATGACACTGATTCTTAAGTACCATCATATATTGATTCATATCATTTGCAAATTTTTGCCTAATGATTCATTGATTCTTTCCTAAGGAGACTATTTGGAGGCTCCCAGTGAGCAGCTTCTACCTCACTTCTCTTTTCTTGTACAAATCCACACCTTCTAAAGATCTGGAAAAACCTTTCTGCTTCAGCAACCAACTCAAAGGCTTCCTGTTGGCCTGCCTCTCAGAGAAAGTGGTTCTCCGTGGTTTTCCTCTTAGCCAGAATTAATCATTTAGAAACTGTGAAATCTGTTTCTTAACAGTCTTTGCCCACGTGGAAAACAAGTCACTCTTCTCCCAGAGGAAACGGCAAGAAGCATGGGTAGTAAGGAGAGAAGAGACAGCTGCATAGTTTTGACAAACATGAACCTTGAGTTTTCCCCTGTGATGGGAAAGTAGCAACCATGCTTTTCTTTTACTATGATCTTGCTTCCTTTCGATCACTTTGTAGAAAGTGCATTTTTAGAGCAGGAAATTAGGAATCAGCATACAAAGAGGTGGTGAGCCATCTATAGTATTGAAACACAGATGGATATGTTGATAGATTTAAGGAAAGTGGGGATGGGAAAGAGAGGAGAGAGATCTGGAGTCATTTAAATTTTTGTATCATATAAGGCCCGATCTACATACTGTAATTAATATACCAATTAGAAGGAAATTTGTTTCTTGACATAAACAGGATTCCTAAAATTGCCTCATATATAATTAGTTTTTTTCTTAAAGGTAATAGCATAAATATGCCTAGCTTTTTAATCAACATAAATAGATTTAAACTTGTCATTAGTTGAATAAATTTTAGACAGGTTTCTTCCTGATCTAAGTCACCAAACACTCTTCTCTGAAGATTTATATTAAAGAACTTGTAGTTTAAATTACTATACAGTCCCTTTGAAATGTGATAGTCTAAAATATAGGGATATCTTTCTCTCATGACCCTCCCTGAATTATAATCATGAAGGAAAATAGCAACTCCAACCTCCCTGCAAAGGCAAAAATTTCATTTTGCTAAAAGTCAGTTGACAATAGAGTTCTAGCATTGTACTGCAAAGGCCCTCAGGATCTGTGGTGGAAGTAGCCCCAAGTACCATGGATTGGGGCTCCCACACATACTAGAAAATCAGCAAACACCACTGGCCTAATCACTTTGACCAATTTATTCAGCAAGTCCTTCAGGGTTTTCCTGTATTTCCATCATTTTATCCTAGAGTGGTGGTCAGCAACCTGTGGCTCGTGAGCCACATGTGGCTCTTTAAACTTTTAATTTGGCTCTTCTGTGTTTTCTGTGTTACGGGTGGCTGCTCCAGGAATCAGGACTGCTCCTAAGCTGTCAGTTACCGCCCCGAGTGCAGACCCCTGGGGTGGCTCCGCAGCTCCAGTCCAGTCATGTGGTATGGGGGGGTGTGACTTTCTGTGTGTACCACACAGGCCCTGTCAGGTCCTGTGGTATAGGGGGCGTGACTTTCTGTCTGGCGCAGCCATTGAGGCAGCATTTTCTCTACACTATGGACTGAGGAGCAACAGAGGAGAGAGCCTTGTGTGGGTTAGTTGCTGCACCTTGGTGCCTGGTGAGTCACTGTCCAGCCTGGACTCCGCCCATCCCCTCCCCTGTAGGACAGTATTTGTATTGGGGCCCTGTGAACCAGAGCTTCATGAATTTTTTAAATCTAGGAGCCAGCAAAGTAAGTTAGTGGTTCTGAGGTCAATATATAACAGTACCAGTGAAGACTATTTGAGTGAACACTGCTTAAAATATCCATGATGAGCCCCACTAATTTTGTAATACTATTTA
>PVKC010011431.1:0-24677 GCA_004027635.1 Crocidura indochinensis
GGCATGGAGCCAGGAGTAACCCCTGAGCACTGCTGGGTGTGACCCAAAAACCACACACACACACACACACACAAACACACACACACACACAGAAATAGCTTCTGGCAGGGGCAGGAGAGATAGCATGGAGGTGGGGTGTTTGCCTTGCATGTAGAGGGTCGTGGTTCAAATTCTGGCATCCTATATGGTCCCCCAAGCCTGCCAGGAGCTATTTCTAAGCATAGAGCCAGGAGTGATCCCTGAGCGCTGCTGGTTGTGACCCAAAAACCAAAAAGAAAAAGAAATAACTTCTGGCAGGTTCCAGGGACTATATGGGATGCCAGGGATTCAACCCAGATATGTCCTGGTCAGCTGTGTGCAGGGCAAATGCCCTACTGCTGTGCTAGCTCTCTGGCCCCTTAAAGATTAATTGATCATATATCTGAGGTTCAGAATTGTTGTTCAAGTTGTTCAATTTGCAGCTTGACTTCACTCAAAACAGTGATCATCCATGGTTTCTTGGTATCTGTTTACAACTTGGTTTTACCCAAAACAGATTTTCCTTCTTATTTTACATGTCTCAAACATATTGGCTCAGGATAGGCTATCTGTTCTTACTCCCCTGTTCTATATTCAATAAATTCAATAAATATAGAGCTGTCAGGCAGCTCTCTCACTGGACAAGGCAGAAAGCTACCTGACCACATGTGATTCACCATCGTAGCCTGGTTTGGATTATTTCCTGCAGCAACCCCTGCTCCAGACTCGCTTTTCTGAGGTGGAATCAGAGTGTGTGGAGCCTTTACAGTTCAGTCTCTGAGTATTCAAGTCTGTTCCATTGATCTGAGGGTCTGTCCTTATTCCAATACCATGCTGTTCTAATGACTACTTCTTTATAATAAAGTTTGACGTTGGGGAAAGTGATGCCTCCCATCTTTCTTTTCCCAAGAATTGCTTTTAGCTGTTTGTTCAGATTTATTGATCCATATAAATTTCAGGAGAAATTGTTCTATTTCATTGAAAAATGTCCTGGTTATCCTTACAGGGATTGCATTACATTTGTAAAGTACTTTGGCAAGTATTGCCATTTTAATTATGTTAATTCTCCCAATCGATGAACAGAGCATGTGTTTCCATTTATTTGTGTCCTCTTCTATACCTAAAGCAGTGTTTTGTAAATTTTTTGGTCATTTTTCACCTCTTCAGTTAAGTTGTCTCCATAGTACTCATTTTCTGAGGCACTATTGTGAATAGGATTTTTAATATAACTCTTTATTCTCTGTCATTATTTGTATATAGAAAAGCCACAGATTTAGTGTATTTATTTTGTAGCTTGCCATTTTATATACAAATCTACTGTTTCTAGAAACGTTTTTGTAGTCATCAGATTTTCTAAATTTTCTATGTCATCTACAAAACTGAGAGCTTGACTTTTCTATTTGGTTACCCTTCGTATCTTTTCTTTGCCTAATTATACTTTGGCAAATACTTCAAGCACTATATGAAATAGACGTGGTGAGAGGCAGCAACCTTGTCATGTGCCAGATCTTAGAAGAAAGGCTTTTTAGCTTTTCCTCATTGAGTTTAGTGTTTGCCATGGATTTATGGTAAGTCACTTTGACTATGTTAAGGAAAGTTACTTTAATTCTTACCTTATTGAGAGTTTTTATCATGAATGAGTGCTAGACCTTGTCAAATGATTTCCCTGCATCTAATGCTGAGATCATATGATTTATTTATTTATTTTTTTGCCACAGCCAGCATCTCTCAGGTTTTACTCCTAGCTCTATGCTCAGAAATTGCCCCTGGCAGGCTTGGGGGACCTTATGGGATACTGGTATTCGAACCGCCATCCTTCTGCATGCAAGGCAAATGCCTTACCTCCATGCTATCTCTCCGGCCTCTACTTAGGTATTTTAGTTTAGTGCCTCATTACCATTTGCTCTGTGTATTGGCATTCCTGAATCTGATTTAGTTGTTCTAGAATTATCTCCCAGTTAGTATCTTACCTCTTACTCTTGGTTTCTCTTTTTCTGTTTATATATAAACACAAAAATATGTATATATGTATAAGTATTCATTCAAATAATGGGTAGAGCAATTCCTTTTTATGAATTAATAATTAGCTAGTATTATGACTGAAACTTATTTTTATTGTTTCCAAATTTGTGCTGATTATAAGAGCTATTTTATAGCCGTTTATCTATCATTCATTATTTTTCTTTCTTAATTGTAGTTTATATGTTAGAGAATGAACCCTGAGTTTCTCATGGTTGCTACCATGTACTCAGTGTAAATATCAGTAAAGAAAATGTTCCTCAATTATGTATTTATAAACATATATATCAAAATTGTGTTTCTCTTGTTTTGAAAATAACATTTATCTTCTTTTGAAATTTAGGTAATTCAAAAATGGCAGAACTCTTTATGGAATGTGAAGAAGAAGAACTAGAACCCTGGCAAAAGAAAGTAAAAGAGGTTGAAGATGATGATGATGATGAGCCAATCTTTGTTGGAGAGATAACAAGTTCAAAACCGGCAATTTCTAGTAAGCATTTACTTTCAGTGAAGCCAAGATATAAGATATTATTGATAGGAAAGCTTGCTGTCTTATAGGTCTTATTTCTCTGTAAAGAAAGTGAGAATGAGAAGACTTAGTAGGAGATCAATAAGAACTGAAAATTAGAATGGGAATGTACTTAGGATCTTGAGCTTGAAATATCCTGTGTTAGAAAAAAATCCATCAGATCTGCTGATGATATTAAAGGCTGGATGTTATAAATTCTAATTTTTAGTAGAGCCAAGTTGCCTGATTAATTTTCTTTTCCCCTAACAGATTTGAAAGTAGAGAATAGAAAGGATTTAGCATACTTGTTTAAAATTATAAAATATGTAAAATAATTTAGTTAGCCTCAGATTGGATCTCATATCTAGGCTACTGCTTCATTATAACATTATTCATAAACATCTATAAGATGTATTAGCAATAATATATACAAACCCTTGGTTTATGAAAGAAGCACTGTCTATAGCAGTGGTCATCAAACTTCGGCCCACCGACCACATATTGTATTTGTTCTCATTTTGTTTCTTCACTTCAAAATAAGATGTATGCAGTGTGAATAGGAATTTGTTCATAATTTTTGTTTTTACTATAGTCTGGCCCTCCAATGGTCTGATGGACAGTGAACTGGGACCCTGTTTAAAAAGTTTGAGAACCCCTGGTTTATAGCCTCTGCACTTGAATGATATAATAAACATTTACCTTTCTCTGAATTTCTAATAGAACATCTTGTTACCTTTGTGGATTATTAGATTTCAGTTTGAGTAATTGAATTTGGTATTGTTACAAAATTAAAACAAAGATATCTATGAAAATATCTTCTTTAAAAATGTGTAGAAGTGCATTGTAGGGCCAAGAGGAGCACTACATCCTTGGGCTCTTGTACCGAATTGCTGGCTCCATTTGGCTTAGTGTTGCCTGGTGTGGTTGATGGGCTTTCTAAGCACTCACTTGGGAAGGTCTCCTCTCCACCTGGAGGTAGAGGGCTGGAAGACTTTTTCTGTATTACTTGTAGATGACTAGTATTAAATTGGAAATAATCCTGTCAAGATGTACTCAACTCAGACGTCACCTACACAGGGTGTGTGATTTGTCATTAGTTTATGGAACTCTTTCCTTTTTATTCTCTCTCCCGTCATATTTACTAAATAAGAAGGAGTGGAGACATAGTATAGCTGGTAGAGCATTTGCCTTGCACTCAGTGGACCATGGATGGATATGGAGATTATTTTGCTGAGTGAAATGAGTCAGAGGGAGAGACATAGAATAATCTCACTCATTTGTGGGGTATAAGAAAAAATAATAGTCTGTAATAATACTTAGAGACTTTAGAGATATGAATCAGGAGGACCACCCCATGGTAGGAAGCTTGCACAAAGAGTGGTGAATTTAGTTAAGGTAGTGAATGTTTCATGGTGACAGTGATCATTCTGGACAAGAACTGGGCCTGAAAAGAAATAGAATGATATATGTGGTATCCCTTAATTAATAATTGTGCAAAGCACTTTGAAAAAGCAGGGTGGGGGTGGGGGGAGAGAGTGGAGAGAGCAGAAGGGAAGAGAGGGAAGAAAGAAAGAGGGGAGAGAGAAAAAGGAGAGGGAGAAGTAAAATTTAGAGGCAGGCAGGGAAGGATGGGTAGGAGGAAAACTGGGGACATTGGTGGCGGGAAATGTGCACAGGTGAAGGTTATTGTACATTGTATGACTAACTCAATTGTGAACAACTTTAACTGTGGGAAAAAAAGCAACTGTATTTTGAACAGCCCTTAAACAGGATGCTTAAATTAAAAAAAGCAAAACTAATAATTTTTAATTTCTATTTTCTTCATGCAAATGTCATTACATTTTAAAATAAATTTAAATATTTTTTGTAGACATTTTGAACAGAGTGAACCCCAGTTTATACTCAAGGGGAATAAAGAATGGCACACTTAGTCGAGGTATGGTATTGTACTATTTTTTTAAATATTTGGATGTAACTTATTAAATAGAAATATATTCATTATATAATTTTAAAATACAGGTATTACTGCTGCATTCAAGTCAACAAGTCAACACTATATAACTTCAACTTCAAATTCAATGACAGCCTCACCAGTTACTTTTCATCCTGAATCTAGGTCTTCAGATAGTTCTATTGTTCAACCTTTGTCTAAACCTGTAAGTAGTTTTGAAATTATACTACATAACTCAAAGATACATCAGGGGTAGTTATTTAGGTGAAAAAACTGACTCATCAAAATCAAATAATTTACTCAGTGTCTTATAACTGAGAAATGATAGCTGTATTATTTTTACAAAAGTATCATTTAGGGGGGCCAGAGTGGTGGCACAAGCTGTAAGGCGTCTGCCTTGCATGTGTTTGCCTAGGACAGACCGTAGTTCGGTATCCCATAGTGTCCCCCAAGCAGAGAGTAATCTCTGAGCACATTGCCAGGAGTAATCCCTGAGTGTCACCAGGTGTGGCTGAAAAAACAAAAGCAAACAAAAAGTATGATTATGGCTAGAGTGATAGCACAGTGGTAAGGCATTTGCCTTGCATGCGGCCAACACAGGACAAACCACAGTTCAAATCCCTGCTTCCCATATGATCGGTTCCCTGAGCCTGCCAGGAGAGACTTCTAAGCACAGAACCAGGAGTAACACCTGACCACTGCTGGGTGTGACCCAAAAACCTAAGCAAAATGTGATTTAAAAATTTTGGGCCTAGGGGGCCGGGCGGTGGCGCTGGAGGTAAGGTGCCTGCGCTAACCTAGGACAGACCGCAATTCGATCCCCCGGTTCCCCATATGGTCCCCCATGCTGCCAGAAGCAACTTCTGAGTGCATAGCCAGGAGTAACCCCTGAGCAACCCCTGAGCAGCACCGGGTGTGGCCCAAATACAAAAAATTTTGGGCCACATGCTCTAGTGCTTAGGGTTTGTGGTACTGATGATTGGCCTATCACTCTAGCCCTGTTGCAGTTTGTCTTTTTTCCTCAAAGTCAACAAGGGAGAGAATATTAAAGCAGGATTTTATTTAGTAATAAAATTAAACAAAATTGGGGCTGGAGCAGTGGCGTGGAGCTGTAAGGTGTCTGCCTTGCCGGCACTAGCCTAGGACTGACCTTGGTTCAATACTCCAGCATCCTATATGGTCTCCCAAGCCAGGAGCGATTTCTGAGTGCATATCAGGAGAAACCCATGAGTGTCACCAGGTGTGACAGGACCCCCTCTCCCCAAAATCATGTATGTCTTGTCACTTATTCTGAATTTTCTTACTTTACAACTTGCATGTATTGCCCATATATATAGACAGAATCACCCAGAATATGAACACTAGAGCTGGGGATTATAGAGGCCAGTTTAGAGCTTCCTCTCCATGATGATAGTCTTTTGATAAGTAGCATTGAAATGAAATGTATCAATACATTTAATATATAATAGTTTTGGCGTATATATTCCTAAATTATATTTGCCATTTTATAGTTACTTATACTAAATACATGATGATAGATAAATATATATTGCCTTACACTTGATTCATGTCATATTTTTCCTTTTCTCTTGAGATCTTTCTGCTGGCTTTGGACCACCTTTTATTCTAGTAGGCTGAAATTTCTTATGAGCCCTAGGAATATAGGCACAAAACAGCTAACTCAGGTTATTCCTAAAAACAGTCTTTAATGTAAATTTTCTTTCTGGCTTTCTGTTCAACGTTTGGTCACAGGAAGCTTTTGTATTTGTTCTATAAAGACAATTGTTTGATCTGTTATGGCTTTTTGTGGATAGTTGGTGAGTAGGGGACACAGTTTTTCTCTTCTTGACCTTTGGCATTTAAGTTTATATAACGACGATTCCAAAATGTATGCCACATAATTTTGGTTTGGTTTTGGGCCGCACCTAGTGGTGCTCAGGGCTTAACTCCTGAACCTTGGTGGGCTCAGGGGACTGGATGGGATGCCATTATTGACTTGACTGTGTGCAAGGCACACAATGTACACAACAATACAGTGTTGTACTATTATTCCAGCCTGCGATATTTTTTTCTAACTTTAATCCACAGTACTGCAGATCAATCTAAATTTTTTTCTTCATCATTATATGTAGGGCTTTTAGGTATAGAATTATCAGGTTTGTAATTAATGTTACTATACTTCTGATTTTTCTTTTTTCTTAAATTTTTATTAAATTATTTTTTTGTTTGTTCGTTTGTTTTTATTTTTGGGCCGCACCTGGTGGCGCTCAGGGGTTACTCCTGGCTCTCTGCACAGAAATCGCTCCTGGTGGGCACGGGGAACCACATGGGATGCCGGGATTCGAACCACCGTTGGTCCTGGGTCAGCTTGCAAGGCAAATGCACTACCACTATGCTATCTCTTCGGCCTCTTAAATTCTTATTTGTTCTTTGAAATATAAATAGTTTATTTTGATCAACCCTCTAAAAAAATCTTGCTGATTGAAAATGGATTCATTTGTTTTTTTGTTTTGTTTTATTTTTGGGGGCCACATCCGGTGACACTCAGGGGTTACTCATGGCTATGGGCTCAGAAATCACTCCTGGTTGGGGAACTATATGGGATGCCGGGGATCGAGCTGAGATCCATCCCGGGTCAGCGGCGTACAAGGCAAATGGCATATCGCTGCGATATTGCTCCGGTTCCTGAAAATGGATTTATATATTTTTTTTTACCTTGACGTTGTCAGACTGGAACTTGACTCCTATTTCAATTGGTTAGTTTGGATAAACTAACTTTATGTAATAGTTTATATTTAATTGTATTAGATAAACATTTTTTTTCAGATACTCATAATTATACTTTTTATTACTTGTAAGTAATGGAATCACTGAAGGTTATTCTTATATATTGGAATATAGTTAAATTTACCACTATAAAAGTTTATGAAGCAACAATTATAATTGTGTTGAATAAATATAATGATGTTCCTTTCATATATTTTAACAGAGTTATATAATGAATTCTTCACGAGCTATATCTAATACTTCTTCAGAGTTACTGCTTGACTTACCCCAAGATACAGGAGTATCTCATCACTCAGGGGCATCAACACTTTCTATAGCAGGTTGGTTTTAGCATGCTTTCAAAAATTTAGATATGAATTCCTTATGAAATTATCCTTGAATTCTGTTCCTTTTTGTTAAAATTTTCATATATTATGAAGTTGACTATTAATAACGATCTTGAGCGCTCTTTTTGAGACATTTTGAATAAAATTTAATAATAGATATATTTTCTATTAAGTATGTTAGTAAGTTTTAAATGTTTTTTCTGGACAATAATTATAGACTGAAAAATCTTAACAGTTTTTTCTGTAAGTTAGAGAATTCTTCTCATATCCTAAATATGCTGTTAAGAGTTTCTGTGGCCACCATCCAGAAAATATGTAACACTTGATTTCTTAATTAGATTAGTAGTTTTATAATTAGATATGATAGTAAATATGAATATGGAATGCTATTTAAAGTTGCTACAAACATTTGTATCTAATAAAACTCAATGCTAATAGAAAGAATAATGATAAAATTTCCTGTGTGATGTTTTAAATTATTTTGTGTATTGCAGTTTTTAACTAATATAATAAATCTTTGTGCTGTCAAAAGACTTTGTCTAATTGAAAATATCTGGTCATAAAAACATTTATACGGGGGATTTTAGGGCCACACCCAGAAGTGTACGTGGTCTGCTCCTAGCTTTGGGCTGCTGGTGGTATTTAGAAGGCCACACTGCCAGAGATTGAACCAAGGTCAGTTGCATGCGAGGAGAGCACCTTACTTCTTACACTATTTAATCTGCCCAAGACTTTTTACTTTATAGTTTAGTAATTTTTGATATATTTTAAGTATGAGAAACATAAGAGTTGAGAAATTTGGAGAATTTACCAAACCCTCACTTTTTTTATGTTTCCTTAAACTTAATTTGTGAGATATAGTTCTAAAGATGTTCATGATTGAGTTTTAATTATACAGTGTTCCAACACCCATCCCTTGACCAGTAAACCTTTCCTACCACCAATGTCCCAAGTTTGCTTTCTGCCCTCTCCCATTACCTTCCCCCTGCCTGCTTCTATGGCAGATATTATTCTTCTCTTCTCTTCCTCTCTCTTTCCTTTGTGTTCTTTTAAACATTGGTTTGCAGTTAATTTTGTAGTCTGCCACTTTACTGTAGAGATCTATTATTTCTAGAACCTTTCTTCTGGAGTCTTTAGTGTTTTCTAAGTATAACACTATATCATCTGCAGAGAGTGAGAGCTTGAATTCTTCCCTTTCTATTTGGATTCTCTTGATATCATTTTTCTTGCCTAATTGTTATGACAAATACTTCCTGCACTATATTCAGTAGATATGATTAGAGTAGGCAATCTTGCCTTTTTAAAAAAATATATTTATTTGTACAATTTGATTACAAACATGATTGTAGTTGGGTTTCAGTCATATAAAGAACACCCCTCTTCACCATTGCAAGATTCCCATCACCAATGCCCCAAATCTCCCTCCTTCCTTCCTCCATCCCCCCGCAACCCCCACCTGTATTTGAAACATGCTTTCTACTTCCTTCATTCATTCACATTGTTATGTTAGTTGTCAGCGTAGTTATTTCTCTAACTGCACTCACCAATCTTTGTGGTAAGCTTCATATCATGCACTGGACCTTCCAGCCCTCCTCTCTTGTCTCTGAGAATTATTACAAAAATGTCTTTATTTTTCTTAAAATTCATAGATGAGTGATCTTTAGCTTTCCCCCATTGAGTATAATATTTGCTGTCGGCTTGTGGTTAATGGCTTTGACTATATTGAGGAAAGTTCCTTTAATTCCCATCTTGTTTAGAGTTTTTATAATGAATGGGTGCCAGACCTTGTCAAATGCTGTCTGTGCCTCAATTGATGTGATGATATGATATTACTTTTTCTTACTGATATGGTGTATTATGTTGATTGACTTGCTTATGTTAAGCCATATTTGCATCTGGGATTAATCGTTTGTACTTGCTCATGATGTATGATCATTTGGATGAGTTGTTGGTTTCTGTTGCTAGTTTTTTGTTGAGAATATTTCTTTTGTATATCAAGAATAATAGTTCTATCTCTCTCTCTTTTTTGTTGACATCTATACCTTTGATATTGGTATGGTAGCTTCATGGAAAATGTTTGGAAATGTTTCTATTTTTCAATTTCCTGGGATGAGCTTGGAAAGTATTGGTAATTGATCCTCTTGAAGATCTAGAAAAATTCACTAGTGATTTTATATGGGCTTAGGCTTTTGGTTTTTGGCTTTTGACTATCATTTCAATTTCCTTGATAGTGATGTTTGTTCAGGCCATTTTGGCTCATTTTGTTGGTTTTTTTTTCAGATTCTTAAACTGTGCAGTCAAATTATTAATGTAGGCCCTTTCTTCCTGATGAATTCTTGCAAAACTATTATTTTTCCTCTTAATAAATTTCCTCCTATTAAAATGTTTCCGCTTTTGCTGTGTCCCATAGATTTTGAAAGTTAATGTCCTCATTCTTGTTTGTTTCCTGTAATATTTGATTTCCTCTCTAACTTACAGATGTTAAAGATTTATTTTCTGTTTCTGTTTGGAATTCACTTTCATTTTCAGTGTATCATAGTTTGAGAAGATAGTTGATACAATTTCTATCCTCTTGCTTTTATGGAGGTATATTTTGTGGCCCTGTATGTGGTCTTTCTTGAAAAATATCCCATTTATGCTGGAGAAGAATGTTGATTTAGCTTTTTGGAGATGAAAAGCCCTAAATATATCTACTGGATGCTACTGGTTGGTCTTCAGAATGAACATCTTTGCTCACAAAATATGGGTTGGGTTCTTTGTTGCTTTCCCTTCGCAGTCTTTGTAGTTTTATGGTATTATGCGTTTGGTGTGGTTCATTGATCAGAATAAATGTGTGACTATGGAGCTGACCTGCTTTCAAAACTGATACTTCTGAGTCAAAAAGAGGATTCTGTTGATGCTTTATTTTAGTTTCTTGGGAATGTGTGTCTGGACAAAGCCCAGCTTGGGTGGCAGCAAGACACTTTCCCTTGTCCTTTAATTTCTCTTTCCTTGGGGTGTACTGAACCTCAATGTGAAAATAGAGTTTTGAAGTCTCAAAGAGGACCTTCCAACTGCTTTATCTGCCTTTGTTTCTTGGAACTATATGCTGTTCTTTTTGATGAGTGCCACTCTGGTTTCATTTCCCTGATATGCATTGACACAGAAAATGTTTCCATGTTTTGGCCATTAATATTTCTGTTTCTATTTTTTGGGGGAACACTCTTGGTGGTGCTCAGGGGTTTACTTATGGGACTTTGCTCAGAAATTGCACCTTGCTGGCTCAGCAGATCATATGGGATGCTGGGAATTGAACTTGGGTTGTTGACTGTGTGCAAAATGAATGCCCTATTCACTTTGCTACTACTCTGAAACCCAGTAATTCTTCTTTAAGGAAGATTCGTTTATCTCCCCAGTTTTTGATGTATTTAGATGCTGTTCTACAATGTTTTATTTATCTTGGATATTAACTCTTTATTCATTGAGTGGTAGGCAAAGAATTTCTCCCAGTCTCTGGGTTTTCTTTGTCTTCCTGTCATTGTTTCTTCTACAGCACAGAAGCTTCTAAATTTAAAGTAGTCTCATTTGTTTACTTTGGCTTCCATTTTTCTTGTCAGTGGTTTTTTTTTTTTCTTTAAAGATGTCTCTAGTTTTATTGCCTATAGAGTTCTGCCTGTGTATTCCTCTCTATATATTATGGATTCAGGTTTGATATTGAGATTTTCTTTTTTTTTGGGGGGGGGGGCCACACCCAGTGACG
Organism: Crocidura indochinensis; assembly: GCA_004027635.1. Lineage (NCBI taxonomy): Eukaryota > Metazoa > Chordata > Mammalia > Eulipotyphla > Soricidae > Crocidura > Crocidura indochinensis. The sequence goes on from PVKC010011431.1 coordinate 11,349, forward strand.
CTCAGGGGTTACTCCTGGCTATGCGCTCAGAAGTCGCCCCTGGCCTGGGGGACCATATGGGGCACGGGGGATCGAACCGCGGTCCGTCCAAGGCTAGCGTGGTAAGGCTTACCTTACCTCCAGCGCCACCGCCCGGCCTGATATTGAGATTTTCATCCATTTTGTTCTGACTTTTGTGGATAGGCTTTAGAAAGAGGTCTGAATTTACTCTTTTGTATGTGATTGACCAGTTTTCCCAGAACCAGTGTAGAAGAAATTTTCCTTGCTCCACTTAAGTTTTTTTCTTTTTTTATTTGTTTGGTTTTTTGTTTTGTTTTGTTTCTGGGTCACACCTGGCAGCACTCAGGGGTTACTCCTGGCTCTATGCTCAGAAATCGCTCCTGGCAGGCTCAGGGGACCATATAGGATGCCAGGATTCGAACCACCGACCTTGTGCATGCAAGGCAAACGCCTTACCTCCATGCTATCTCTCCAGACCCTAGTTTTTGTTCTTATATCAAAGATTAAATGATAATTTATCTGAGAGTATGTCTTTGGATTTTCAGTTATATTCCTTGAGTCTGTCTTTATTCTAGTTACTATGCTGTTTCAATTTCTAAACCTTTATAGGACTGGTTTAAGTTGGAAAAGGTGATGTGTCCCATCTATGATTTTTTTCGAGGATTACTTGGTATATTTATTGTTTCATATGAATTTCAAGTGTTTGATCAATATTTTTGAAAATTGTCATGGATATCCTCATAAATCTGTATTATGCTCAAGGAGAATTGGCATTTTAATTATGTTAATTCTCCCAATCCATGAGCTGATGATTTTTATTCTTGTGGAATGCATTTTTATGGTGTCTGCTTTTACTTCTCTGTTTTGTAGTTTTCTTTGTATAAGTCGTTTATATCTTTAAGTTAATTTCAAGGTACTTGATTTTCTGAGACACAGTTGTGAACATTATTTTTTAATTTTTCTTTTTTCATTATTTGCAAATAGAAATGACATGGACTTTTATATGTTAATTTTATAGTCTATTTTCCTTTACAAATCTGTTATTTCTGTTATTTTTTGCTTGAGTATTTAGGATTTTCTAAATATTGTATCGCCTATAAATAGTGAGAACCTAATTTCTTCCTTCCCTATTTTGCTGTCTTTGTTATCTTTGTCTAATTGCTGTGGTCAAGTACGATACTTCCAGTACTATATAAAATAGAAATACAGAGATTGAGCAACCTTGTCTTGTGCCTGTCTTAGAGTAAAGGCTTTTAGTTTTTTCCAGTTGAGTTTAAAATATAGTTGTAGTGGACTTGTAGTAAATAACTTTTACCATGTTCAAGAAAGTCATTTAAGGGCCAGGGAGATAGCACAGTGGTAGTGCATTTGCCTTGCAAGCAGCTAACCCAGGACCAACCGTAGTTTGAATTCTGGCATCCCATATGGTTCCCTGTACCTGCCACGAGCTATTTCTGAGTAGAGAGCCAGGAGTTAAAAAAAAAAAAGAAAGTCATTTAAGGGTGTCTGCCGTGAAGTCGAAAAAGGACCCAGTGAGAGGCACTGGCCAGCAGTGTAGTAAGCTGCCCCTTTTCCCTGGAGATAGCAGCAAGTGGCACATGTTCTGTGGCCTAGAAAGGGACATAGTGAGACCTGCACATCAAGAAGAGTGCAGCTGCTCCACTCCACTATGCTGCCTCACACATATCCTCTAGTCAGTGAACCCTAATACAACCCATGGAAAACACCACACCGCAAAGGACACAATGAGAAAACAATGCAGAACACCATCAACCTTAGAGAATGAAGATGGTAACTGCAGATAAAATGAGTACTAGCCACCTATATAGGCTCTCCAATAAAGACTTTAGAGAGGAAATCTGGAGGATGCTCAAAGAAATCAAGAAACTATGGAATGAACCAATGAACCACCAGTAAGAATCAAGAGGATCTGAAAATAGAAATGAGAAAACTGAAATGATAAAACTAAAAATCTTGGTAGGTGAAATGAAAATCTCATTTAAAAGCCTCTCTATCAGAATAATAGTGGCTGAGGACAGATTCCTTGAGCTGTAAGATGAGATGCATAACAACTCCATACAGCGAAAAAGGTTGGAAAAGAGCCTTAACATAAATGATCAGACAATAGGAAAAAATCCTCAAAGAATATCAGCAGATGAAAATAGAAGTCTGGGGTGCATTCAGTAGAAACAACATAAGAATCATTGGAATCCCAGAGGCTCAGGAAGAAAATCCATCCATGAAGAATCAACAATTCAGAAATTCATTGTAGAGAAACTACCAGCACTAAAGAGTGCATGCAATGCTGCATGCCCGAAGAATACCAGCTAAAAGGGATCCAAAGAAAAACAATCCAAGGTACATCCTAGTCACAATGATGATTACCACAATTAGGGATAAAGTATTGAATGAAACAAGATCAAAAAAGGGAAATTATATTCAAAGGAACATCCTTAAGATTTATAGCAGACCTGTCATGAGAGACCATCAGTTGGTGAGAAATGAACAAACATTTCCTCAAAAGAACTACAGATGGCTAAAAGGCACATAAAAAAAAATGTTCCACATCACTGATCATCAGGGAAATGCAAATCAAAACAACAATAAGGTATCAATGCACACTACAGCAACTGGCACACATTACAAAGAGCAAGAACAACTAGTGATTGTGTGGATATGGGGAGAAAGGAACTCTCACTGCTGGTAGGAATGAAGACTGGTTCAGCCTTTCTAGAAAATAATATGGATATTTCTCAAAAAACTAGAAATTAAGTTCCCATATGATCCAGTAATACCAATCCCTAAATCCTAGGTATACCAAATGAAAATACAGAAAAAACCCTCTGCAATCCTATGTTTACTGCAGCATTATTACAATAACCAAAATCTGAAGGTTCCTGACAACAGTGGAACACTCAGTAGCTGTTAGGAAAAATGAAGTCATATATTTTCCTATACATATTATTCTGTAGTGAATGAGAGGATAGACATAGAATTGTCTCACTCATCCGGGATAAAAAAAAAAAAAGACAGTATGGTAATTATATCCAGAGAAAATAGAGATAAGGGTGGAGAGGACTGGCTCATGATTGATGCTTGCCACAAAGAGTGATGAGTGCAATGCAGTTAGGAATAACTGCACTGACAACTACCACGACAATAATAGTGAGGGGGAGAAAAGCAGAATGCCTGTCCCATAGACAGGCAGTGGTTGTGGGGAGCGAAATGGGGACATTGGTGGTGGGAAAGTTGCACTGGTGAAGGACAGTGTACATTCATTCTGCGATTGAACTATGAACATTTCTGTAACCATGGTACTTATATAAAGAAAAAAGTTATTTTTAAAAATGACTATTTTTTAAAAAGTCATTTAATTCCCATTTTATTGAGCATTTTTAAAATCATGAATGTGTGTTGGATCTTGTCAAATGCTTTTTCTGCATCTATTGATAAGTAATTTTTATTTTTTATTTTATTGATATGCTGTATTACATTGACTTTTGTATGTTAAACTATCTACTGATGAATACCACTTAGTCATGGTGTATGATCTTCGTGATGAGTTGTTGGATTCAGTTTATTAAAACTTTGTTGAGAATCTTGGACATATGTGTTCATCACCAATATTGGTCTATAGTTCTCATTTTTGTGTGTGTTGTCTTTATGTTTTCAGTATCAGGGTATCAGGTTTGCTTCATAGAAAATGAGAGTGTTTGATTTTCTAGATGAGCCTGAAATGGATTGGCAGTAGCTCTTCTTGAAAACTTAGAGGAACTCACTAGTGAATCCATCTTGTTTGTTTGGTGAGAGCAGACTTTGATTACTGTTTTGATTTTTTTCAACAGTGATAGGTCTTTTCAGGACATCCATATCTTCGTGGACCTTGAGAGGTTATTGGAATCAAATAATTTGCTCATTCTTATAGATTCTCTTGTTTTATAATGTATGAAAGCATTCTCTGAGTATCCTTTGAATTTTTGTGGTATTTGTGTAACATTATTTCATTTCTGTTTTTTTCTTTTTTTTGGTTTTTGGGTCACACTCAGCAGTGCTCAGGGATTACTCCTGGCTCCATGCTCAGAAATTGCTCCTGGCAGGCACGGGGGACCATATGGGGCACCGGGATTCGAACCGATGACCTTTTGCATGAAAGGCAAATACCTCCATGCTGTCTCCCGGGCCCCATTCTTTAATTTCTGATTCAGTTAAATAAGAATTTCTCTTTGTAAGTATTGTTAGTTGTTTATTGGCCTTTTTTGTTCATGGAACCAGTCTCTTAATTTCATTAATCTTTTGGCTTATTTATGGATTCCAATTCATTGATTTCTGTTCTTGCTTCAGGTTATATTGTTTCCTTCTTTGTGCCTTCATTGAGCTCCTTTTGCTGATCATTTTACTATTTCTTTCCTTTTTTTAACAGTTACTTTATATAAGTACTGTGGTTACAAAATTATTCATGCTTGGATTTCAGTCATACAGGGTATACCACCAGTGTGCACATTTTCTGCCACTAATGTCCCTGTTCCCAGTTTTTACCCAAACTTTTTCCTACCCCCGCCACCTGCCTCTGGGACAGACATTTTACCCCCCCCCCCTTCTGCCCCCTCTCTCACCTCTCTCTCCTCTCTCTCTCCCTTTTTAACACTGTGATTTGCACTATTGTTAATGCAGGGGCACCATGCATGTAACTCCCTTTCAGTACCCAGTTCTTGTCTAGAGTGATCAGTTCCAACTATCATTGTCATAGTGGGTCATTCACTGCCTTAACTGCATTCATTGCTCTTTGTGGCAAGTTTCCTACCATGGACCTGTCCTCCTGGCCCTCATATCTTGTCTCCAGATAAAATTACCATACTATATTTTTCTTATATCCTATAAATTAATGACATCATTCTATGTCTCTATCACTCTCCTTTCGACTTATTTCACTCAGCATAATCTTCATATCCATCCATACATGAGCAAATTTTTTAATTTCATTGTTCCCGATAGTTGCATAGTATTCCACTATGTAGATGTACCACTTTTTGTTTAGCCACTCATCTGTTCTTAGGCACCTGGGTTATTTCCTGATTCTGACAATTGTAAATAGCGCTGTGACCAACATATGCAGAAGTCTTCATAATTGTGACTAGAATGTGCCTTGGGGTGCTTCTATTTGGGTCTCTTTTAGCTGGTACTCATTGAGCATCCAGAATGTGGCGCATGCACTCTAGTTCTGGGAACTTCTCAGCAATGATTCATTTGACTGTTGCTTCTTCACAGGGCTTCTTGACTGTTGCTTCTTGTCTCTTTGGGGGACCCCAATGATTATTATTTTGTTTCAGTTTCTTCTGTTGTGTGGAGGTTATGCAGCTCACCTTCCAGCTCACCCATTCTGTCCTCAGCAGCTGTTACTCTGCTCATGAGGCCTTCCATTAAGTTTTTCATTTTGTCTACCATGTTTTTAGGACCTCTTATTTTTGATTTACTCTTATATTCTCTTAAGGTTATACTCTTGTTTTGTTCCATGGTTTCTTTGAATTCTTTGAACAGCCTCCACATTTCCTCTTATCAGTCTTTATCAGAGAGGCTATATAGGTGGCTGATGTTAGTTGAGTCCTATGTATTGAGTCTTTATTCACTGTTTGGTGGGGTTCTGTGTTGTTTTTCCATTGCAGATATGTGGTGTTTTATGTGTTGTATTGAGGCTCCTTGCCTAGCAAAAATGTTTTGACAGTGGAGTGGCTGCACTCTTCTCTTCTCTTGGTGCACTAACATAGGGAAATGGCCCTTTTGAATTCAAAAACAACCCTTTGTCACCGAAGCTGCTAGTCTCTGTTCTTGACTGTTTCAAGGCCAAGCTTTTCCTGGATGCAGGAACCTTAGTTTAAGTTGCAGACTGTGCCTAAGACCCTGACTAGGTCTCCTGGCAAGTGTGTCTAGGGCCAGGCGAAAGGATGTCTGCAGAGTAGCTCCCTGGTCTCACTTTCACAGTTGGCCTTCTCTTGCTAGCTTCTCTCAGCTGTGCTACTGCTACTCTTGTGGCCAAATCATAGGGCCCTCTTGCCACAATTAGCCTTGAGCCTATTCATTCCCTTGGCTAATGTACAGTTCCCAGAGTTTGGGCAAGCAGATGGGTGCATCCGTGCCCACAGTTTAGAATTTGCTGTCCCAGGACCAAGTCAGGGCTTCAGTCCTTGACAGTCTTCTGGCAAGGGCACCCCCACACCCTAGCCTCACTGCCACATTTGGCAGTCTTGTTGCTGGTGTCTCACAGCCATGCTGCTACTCCTATAGCGAAATCACAGGGGTCTCCTGCTGTATTTATCCTTGCCCCTCTACTCCCTAGACACTAATTTCTATGTCCTACGAACTTTGTGTTATGATGGGTTTGAGCCATGCCTATGGCACCAAATCCTGCCACTGTGGGACCAGGTCAGGGTACTACCATAATCTCCTGGCAACAATGCTCCCCAATCTCACTGCCACTATTGGGAATGAGGTATCTGTATTTCAGATTGTGGGGCCTTCCTGCCACTCTTTGCCTTGTCTCTGCTCTCTCCCTTGGTGCTAATGTCCATGTCCTGTGAGCTTGGCCATGCAGATGGGCCGTTCCATGTTCCACAGTTGCTGTATTGCTATCAATGTCTTCCTTTAAGTCAAACAATTATTTTAAGTATATTTCTGGCCCTTCAGTTAGGCGCATAAATGTTTAGGAGTGTGAAGTCTTCCTGATGTACATACTTCTTGATCATTAAGAAATGGCTCTGGGGGCTGGAGAGATAGCATGGAGGTAAGGCATTTTGCCTTTCATGCAGAATCCTGGTTTGAATCCTAGCATCCCATGTGGTCCCTGAGCCTGCCAGGAGCGATTTCTGAGCCTGGAGCCAGGAATAATCCCTGAGCACTGCCGAGTGTGACCCAAAAACCAAAACAAACAAACGAAAAACAAACAAAAAGAAATGGTTCTGTATTTTTGACTCTGAAATATCAACTTAATTTTATCTGATAGAAGTATTGCCACCCCAATCTTCTTGTGGTGGTTGTTTGCTTGAAATTTTTTCTTCTAACCTTTGAGTTTGTGTCTTTACTGTCCAAATGTGTTTCTCTAGGCAACAGAATGTTGCATTCACTTTTCTACCCCATCCTGCTACTCTGTGTCTCTTAATTGGTTCACTTAAGCTTTTAGTATTTAGTGAGATTATAGTTTTTATGCCATTTTTCTATAGATATTTGGCATGTTTGTGATTTGTCTTGCCTTAAAGTATACCCTTAAGTTGTTTTTGTAAAGTTGTCTCTAGTTCATGAAACTACTAAGCTCTTGTATTATCCCATCAAATCTGAATGAAAATCTTGCTGGATAGAGGATTCTCTTTTTGTTCGTTTTGAGTCATTCCTGGCAATGCTTAGGGTTTACTTCTAACTCTGTTCAAGACACACTTCTGGCAGGCTCAAGGGACATGAGTTCAGGCTCATGTGATGCTGGGATTGAACCCAGCTCAGTCTCAGGTCGACTGTGTGCAAGGCAAACGCCCTACTCATGGTGCTATGGCTCTGGCCTCCCATCTTCTTTTTCTTAAGGATTGCTTTAGCTATTCATGGGTTTTTATCCCAAATGAATATATAGCTTTGTATATTTTGCTTTATTTGAAGCCATGTTTTATATTTTCAAGCATAGAAAAAAAATAAATTATGACTAATTTTTTTGCATAGAAATCACCACTCTGGTGCTGAAGAGACTTGGGCCAGTCTACCAATTATGCTTGTCCTGGTGATGTGAACTTAGTTAATCATTATGGGGGCTGGCATGGGATGACCATGGGTGCTATGGAAGGATTGCATATGATAGCCATGTGCTCTGCCACCTGTGACTTATATCTGGTCTTTGTTTTATTTAGCTACATCCTGCAGTGATCATGGCTTATTTCTGACTCTTAAATTCTGGTGCTTAGGGATCACTTATTCCAGTGTTCTGAGAACATATGTGGTTCTGGGATCAAACCCTGTCAGTACCGAGTTGTTTAAACATTTCTTATATTCCTCTACTTTTGATCGAATTATTTTGTGTTTGTCTCTTAAAGATTGCATCTTCTTTTGTTTGTTTGTTTTTTGAGGACCAAACATTACTCAGGGGACTTAGGGAAGCACTTTAGGGGATATCTGGCCAGCATTTCTATGGATTATTGTGAGATCCCGAGGACTCAGTGCTATTTAAGCCCTCTGCTGCTTGGATTCCCAGTACCACTAGGGTCTCCCTCATGATGCTTAAAAGTCTCCGGGGCCATGTTTACAGTGATGAGGACTTTGATGCTATACCCTAAGCAATGATACTTGAGGGGCAGGGGTCATGTTCATGGAGATTTTTCCATATATTATCTTTAGATCCTTAATTGCATCATTTTTATAATTATCATTTATGGTACAAATCAATATTTTACTGTCAATTTAGTTCCAATTTAATGTTTATATATAAGGCACTATTCTAAAGTGTTTCAAAAGTATTTTCCAACTTAAATAATCATAGGTATGAATGAAAGTTTATTTTTGTCAAAACGTCCTTCTACGACTGAAATGAACAGTGGTAATCCAAAAAAATCTAAATCCAATGAAGTTGTTTCTGGAACAGATTCCTCAACTATATTTCCTTCAGTTAAATCTCCTTTAGTGTCATCTCCCCAAGCCATGCCATCAAAAGGTAAGTATGAAATATGTTATATTAAAAAAAGTTATAGTATTTATGCATAAATATTAGAAATTATGGTAACTGATTACCATAAAACTTGAAGTTTTAGTATTAAGAAGTGGTGAATTTTGATTCATATATTTTGAATGTATTTTAGGTACAAATATTTCATCAAATCAATCAAAAAATGGAACACCTTTTCCAAGAGCTTGTCCAAAGTGTAATATTCATTTCAATCTTTTGGATCCTTTGAAAAATCACATGAAGGTAAACTTATGGAATTTAATTAGCAATAACTTATAAATATAAATATCTAAATCTATTTTGGTCAATTTATAAAAAACATTTTACTAGATATTTAGATAAAAAATATTGTCATGTTGACATTTCTGTGTAAATTAGGTAAGATTTTCTTTTTTTTTTTCTTTTTGGTTTTGGTTTTTGGGCCACACCCACTGACGCTCAGGGCTTACTCCTGGCTATGTGCTCAGAAATCACTCCTGGCTTGGGGGGACCATATGGGATGCTGGAGGATCGAACTGCGGTCCGTTGTAGGCTAGCGCTTTCAAGACAGACACCTTCTCTCTAGTGCTATTGTTCTGGCCCTAAGATTTCATATTCTTTTTTTGTTTTGTTTTGTTTTTTGGGGCCACGCCCATTTGATGCTCAGGGGTGACTCCTGGCTAAGTGCTCAGAAATTGCCCCTGGCTTGGAGGGACCATATGGGATGCCGGGGAATCGAACTGGGGTCCTTCCTTGGCTAGCGCTTGCAAGGCAGACACCTTACCTCTAGTGCCACCTTGCCGGCCCCAAGATTTCATATTCTTATGATTGCTTTCATATTAGACTTAAATATTTCTTCTGAATCAGATTTTTAAAAATAGGCTGGTATATTTTATAATTTATGATTATAAATGAACGTAACATCAATATATTTACTAGATTATGCCATCCAAATTTCAAGTATAGTATATTATCTGCAAACAGTGAGAGCTTGACTTCTTCCTTTCATATCTGGATTCCCTTGATATCTTTTTTTTGCCTAATCGCTATAGTAAGTACTTCCAGTACTATGTTGAATAGGAGTGGTGAGAGGGGGCAACCTTGTCTTGTGCCGGAATTTAGAGGGAAGGTTTTTAGTTTTTTCCATTGAGGATAATATTTGCCATTGTCTGTGGTAGATGGCCTTAACTAGATTGAAAAAGGTTCCTTTCATTCCCATCTTGCTGAGAGTTTTTATCAAGAATGGGTGTTGGACCATATCAAGTGCTTTCTCTGCGTCTATTGATATAACCATATGATTTATTTTTATTCCTTTATTTTTTTTTGTTTTGTTTTTGGGCCACACCCGGCAGTGCTCAGGGGTTACTCCTGGCTATCTGCTCCTGGCAGGCATGGGGGCAGACACGGGGGACCATATGGGATGCCGGGATTTGAACCAACCACCTTAGGTTCTGGATAGGCTGTTTGCAAGGCAAATGCCACTGTGCTAGCTCTCGGGCCCAGATTTTTATTTTTCTTGTTGTTCATGTTTTGTATTATGTTGATGGATTTACGAATGTTAAACCATCTTGAATTCCTGGGATGAAACCTACTTGATTATAGTGAACGACCTTCTTGATGAGGCATTGAATTCTATTTGCCAGAATTTTATTGGGGATCTCTGCATCTGTGTTCATCAGGGATATTGGTCTGTAATTTTCTTTTTTGGCAACATCTCTGGTTTTTGTATTAAGGTGATATTGGCTTCATAGACGCTGTTTGGAAATGTTCCCATTTTTTTCAATTTCATGAAAGAGCCTGGCCAGGATTGCTAGTAGTTCCTCTTGAAAGGTTTGAAAGAATTCATTCATGAATCCGTTTGGGCCTGGGCTTTTGTTTTTAGGCAGACATTTGATTATTGTTTTAATTTCCTCAATAGCGATGGGGGTGTTTTGATATGCTGCATTCTCCTTGTTCAACTGTGGATGATTATAAGAGTCCAAGAATTTATCCATTTCTTTCAGTTCTCATGTTTGTTTGTTTGTTTGTTTTTTTGGGTCATACCCGGCAGTGCTCAGGGGTTACTCCTGGCTCCATGCTCAGAAATTGCTCCTGGCAGGCACGGGGGACCATATGGGGCACCGGGATTCGAACCGATGACCTTTTGCATGAAAGGCAAACGCCTTACCTCCATGCTATCTCCCGGGCCCCGGTTCTCATGTTTCGTGGCATAAAGTTACCCGAAGTAATCTCTGATTACCCTTTGAATCTCTGCAATATCTGTAGTGATCTCCCCCTTTTCATTGCTAATACGAGTTATCAAGTTTCTCTCTCTCTTTGTAAGTTTTGCCAATGGTCTATCAATCTTGTTTATTTTTTCAAAGAGCCAGCCTCTGCTTTCGTTGATCTTTTGGATTGTTTTTTGGAGTTTCCACTTAATTCATTTCTGTTCTGAGCTTTATTATTTCCTTTTGTCTCCCTATTTTTGGTTCCTTTTGTTGATCATTTTCTAATTCTACAAGCTGTCATTAAGCTGTTCATGCATGTCCCTTCTTCCTTCCTGATGTGTGCTTGCAAAGCTATAAATGTTCCTCAGTACTGCTTTTGCTGTGTCCCATAGATCCTGATAGTTTGTGTCTTCATTGTCATTTGTTTCCAGGAAAGTTTTGATTTCCTCTTTGATTTCATCTTGGACCCACTGGCTGTTCAGTAGCAGGCTGTTTAATTTCCAGTTGTTAAAGATTTTCTTCTGTGGGCCTTTCTAATTTCAGAGCTTTATGGTCAGTGAAGATAGCCTGCACAATTTAGATTTTATGGAGGTATGTTTTATGTGCCAGCATGTCTTTGCTGGAGAATTTGCACTGGAGAAGAATGTGTATTCAGGTTTCTGGGGATGGAGTGTCTTCTCTCTCTCTCTCTCTCTTCTCTCTCTCTCTCTCTCTCCTATATATACATATATATATATAGTGTCCTATATATCTATCCTATATCTATGTCTATCTATATCTATCTACTGGGCCTCTTCCTTCCATTTCTCTTTTCAGGTCTAGTATATTTTGTTGGGTTTTAGTCTGGTTGACCTATCAAGTGTTGACAGGACCGTGTTGAGGTCTCCCACAATTATTGTGTAATTATTGATGTCCTTTTTCAAATTTGTCAATAGCTGTATTAAATATATGCTGATCTCTCATTAGGTGCGTATATATTTGATATTGAGATTTCCTACTGATGCACATATCCCTTGATTAGTATGTAGTGTCCATCTTTGTCCCTTACAACTTTTCTGTGTCTAAAGTTTGTGTCGTCTGATATTAATATGGCTACCCCAGGTTGTTGTTTGCTTGGATGATTTTCCTTCAGCCTTTGATTTTGAGTCTATGTTTGTTCTGACTATTCAGGTTTGTTTCTTGTAGACAGCAGGAAGTTAGATTCATCTTTTTGATTCATTTCACCATTTTGTCATTGTGACTAGAATGTGTCTTGGGGTGCTTTTCTTTGGGTCTCTTTTAACTGGTACTCTTCGGGCATGCAGAATTTGGTCACATGCAGTCATTATCTCTGGGAGTTTCTCTGTAATGATGTTCTTGATTGTTGATTCTTCCTGGAGATACTCCTGTGTTTCTGGGACTCCAATAATTCTTACGTTGTTTCTGTTGAATTTATCGAACATTTCTATTTTCATCTGTTCAAAATCTTTGAGTATTTTTCCCATTGTCTCATCATTTGCTTTGAGATTCTTTTCTAATCTCTTCTGTTGTATGGAGTTATTATGCCTCTCATCTTCCAGCTCACTGATTCTCTCTTCAGCTGCTGTTACTCTATTGGGAGGCTTTCTATAGAGCTTTTCATTACCTCTATGGCATTTTTTCAGTCCCATTATTTCAGTTTTGAGTTGTCTGATCTACATATTGTCTGTTCAGATTGATCTATGCTCCCTTTGAGTTCTATGAATATTCTCCATATTTCTATTCTAAACTCCCTTTCTGAGAGGTCAACCAGGTGGTTGGCATTTTTTGTGTCATCAGTACTGCTGTCCTCATAGTCTATGCATGCTATTGTCCTGCATTGTTTCCTCATTGTCAACCTTGAACTGTGATTCTTTGTATTGCGATGGGGTTCATATTATGTAAGATTTTTTCCCCCTGTGCTCTTGGATTAACACTGGGATCAGGAAGTAGCTCCAGGTGTCGCTTTTTAAAAGAGTGTGCTGTAGTATCTGTTAGGTTTAGCCTGGTTGAGTTATCAAGGGGTGACTGGGTGATGTTGAGGTCTTCCAGTATTATTGCTACTGATGCCTTCTTTCAGATTTGTCAAAAATTGTACTACATTTTTTGGTCCCTCATTGGGTTTTTATATATATATATATATATATATATACATATATATATGTCTAGGAGTATGATTTTATTTCCTGTTGTACTTATCCCTCGATTATTACAAAATGTTCATCTCTGTCCCTTGCAACTCTTTTAAGTCTAAAGCTTGTGTCATCTATTATTAATAAGGACACTCCAGCTGTTTTAAGAGAGCTATTTGTTTTGATTGTTGTCCAACCTTTTATTTTGAGTCTTATGTTTGTTCTGGCTATTCAAATGTGTTTCTTATAGGCAGAAGAATGTTGGGTTCAGCTTTTTAGTTTGTGTGCTGCCGAAACGAGCACGAGATTCAGCTTTTTTTTTTTT